>SNQJ01S0069811.1:74651-96259 GCA_010110895.2 Picea sitchensis | reverse complement strand
CATTGACTCAAAGACGACACAGGAAATGACCTTGTAGCAAATCGAATGAGAGGCAAATGGATTTCCCAAACTGACTTCAAATGATGAATAGGGGGTGTCATGTTCAAGAGCGACACTTACTGCCAATCAATATGAAAATGAAAACATATCCCTTTCCCAATTTTTCCCCACCATTTCTGGCGAGTACCTCTTTATTTTTACGCAAGCTTGAGGAGGATAACATATGCTTGTTGATATAAGCTTATCCTTCGGATAAGTCCTTCGAAGTATGTTTAACGAACCCTAAGAAGGAGTGGTTCGGTCCCATTACGGGTCTGTCGATGTTTGTTTAACGAGTCCAAAGATATAAAACTCGAAGGTTTTTCATGATTATAGAGTCCGGAAAAACACTTAAAAGAGAACTCTCTCAGTTCCTTTTTCGTAAAATAGTCTGGATGAGACTGAAAAAGAGATAAATTATTGCTCACCAGACACTTACTTTAGATACTTTATCGAGCATGAAAATAGCAAGGTCGCTCGACTATCTTTTCATGTTTAGAGAGTCTGAAAAGAGCTTAAAGAGGACTCCAGGGGGGTTCCTTTTTCGTATAACCTTGTTGAGCCCGAAAAAGTGATAAAAGTATTCTCAATCGCGTTCTCATGTATTTTCGAGCGCAATAACGGACAAAGACCACGCTCAAAGTTTTATACAAAAACCATAAAAAACAATCAAAACATGCGATGACAAAGAAAAAATATGTCTGCATCCCTGTATAGGAACCTCAAAGTCATTATGCTTGCAAAAGTTACACTCAAAAGGACATTAGGGATTAGGGTTTAATAGATAAATAATCATAAAAAACCAAATGACATAGTAAAAGTAAATAAAAACGAGTAAAAACTCTTTTTACCATATCATTTTTACTTTTCCACTATTTGAGCTCAAAAACCCCTCTTTTACCCTCGAAGTTCGATGTCAGATTGCGGGAGTTACGAGCGTCCATTCAGCGAGCCGTCAGTGACAGTGAGGTAGGCTCTTTGTCCTTTACTCTTTCATGGTTTAATTTTGCATTTCCATGGGTTAAAAATCCATTTTTGAATTGATTTAGTGAGCCCTACTTGCGCGCTTCCATTCTCGCAGGTGGGCTACACGGGACCTGTGAGAATGGGGCATTCTCGTAGGTGAGCCCATAGCAGCCTGCGAGGTTCTCTCACTGTGCACAAAGGGCACCTGCGAGAAGCGCAAAGCTCAATTTTTTTTTTTTAAATTTACCCAATGAAAGAGAACCAAATCATGAAAAAGTTGCTAATCTTCTTTTTGTGCTTCTTATGCAGATAATTGGCCATCAAAATGGTTCTTGAATGGAGCAAAAGGGAGCATGAAGAAGACAATGCAATTGCCAGAAATCATCGACCTACTATTGCTGCTTTGAGAAACTGTGGCCTCCTGAAGTACTTTCGTATCCCGGGCAGGAGGGCCCAAGTCAGGTTATTAGAGTACCTGGTGCATATGTGGGATCCCAATCAACAGGTATTTCATGTGGGGGTCCACACACTGTCCTTGGATATTGAGGACATTTACTTTTTGACTGGATTGTCACGACGGGGGTACTATGTGAGCCTGACTGGTAGCAGAGGTGGTGGGCTACCCATGAGTGAGTACTTACATTTACACTGTGTTTCCGAGGTAGAGAGAAATAAAGAAAAAGTATCTATTTGGGGGGTACGAGATTTGACCCTCCGTACTATCCTATTCACCATAGCTTGGATGGCTGGGAGTTTTTCTCCTCACATGGCGTTACAGAGTTACTTCCAGTATGCTATTGAGTGTACTGAACCTTGGGTTTTCAACTGGGCAGATGCAATGCTTCGTAGCGAAAAAAGACAGTTGACCAAATGCAGACGAGGCAACCTGAAGCAATTCGGGTACAGATCTTTGCTAGTGTCCTTCCTTGAGAGGGTTCCATTACTGAGGCTTCAGGTTGAGTGGAATTTACCGGCTCCCAGGGATCCACGGATGCTAAGATGGTGTCAGCTTATGTCCCGACACGTAGTTGGACCGATCATCAAGTATGATGATACCTTCTTTGACTAGCTTCAACCATAGATGTTGATGGTTGATGATTATGCTTATGCTGGGTTGGATTTCCGAGGAGATCCGGACTTAGTACTGCCAGAGGATGCTCAGTGGGGGGAACTTGGTAAGAAGTACACACATTTTTCTCTTTTTAAATGTTTTGTGAATTTTTCATATTCAAATGTTTTTGTTTTATATGTTCGTCCAAAGACTAAATAMAAAATCGTTGTTGATGTCACAGATGTTGGACCTTACAGAAMTCTTGGTACTTCTCCCATTTAGCGGCGAGGAGAGGCAGCGACAGCGCCACAATATGCTGAGGATTATCAAGTAGTGGAACAAAATCTAGAGGGCCTGACCGCAGATATTCCAGAMATGCCTCTTGAAGAGGTTCCACGATGCGGTCATCGTCATACTGTAGGAGTATCAGGTTSCATGAGTCGACTGCTCCATAGGGTTGCTCGGGCAGTCGTGTGTTACCGTGAACGTCATCCATGATGTCACTTTGTAGAAGCTATGAGCTTCAGATTTTGACATTTTGGTCTTCGGACAAACTTTTTGTAAAAAAACTCTTTTGATCGTTATATATACAGACGACTTCTACCGGTTTACCTTGTGTTGTGTGAATATTGATGTGATTGATTTATAAATGATTCAAATGTATGTCTAATACATAGTTAGCCAATGCATCTGTTAATGTATTTAGACATCTAGGAATATGTTGATATTCAATGTAATGAAAATAACGCTCCAAGAGGCGAATTCACAAATACACCCGTAACAAAGTAGGACTTCGAATAGTGTAGACATTACTTAACTGTAGTACTACAAGCTGCGAATCAAGTCGCACAACCAAATGATGAATTCCGAGCGAGATAGCATCAACCAATAATTCAATAACGACGCTATACTCTGCAATGTTGTTGGTCGCACGGCCGAGGCACACACCTCGTAAGGAGACAAGTTCATTTGTAGGGGTGTAAATTGCCCATGCAGCGGAAGCAAGGTTCTGAGTACTACGGCTAGCGCCATCAGCGAAGCCAATATAGGGTAGTGAAGACTCCAACATCTGGAAATCAAACACAACGTCACATAAGGGCAGAGACTAGATAACGACAAAGCAAGCTATAGTAACACACAAGAAGTATGATACAATAAAAATACAAGTACTTGTGCACAGATGATTTTATGCATAGTACTTCTTCAAGCACAACCCATTCCTGGGTTCACTTAAAGGGATACCATCGTAATCTACTAACTCATAAGCTCCTTTTTCCAAAACTTGTTGAACGATATAAGGACCTCGCCACATGGCTTCGAATTTCCCAGCTCCTAACATATCTCGATCTTGTTCATAGAGAAGAACAAGATCACCTTTGGAGAAAACGTGAGGCTTGACATGCTTGTCGTATTGGGCCTTGACACGCTTTTTCTAAGCTTCTATGACTAGGGTGACATTGCGTCGAGTTCAACAAAAGTGTTGGGTAGGAGTTCAAAAACTAGTTTTAAAGAGGGTATCTCACATTCAATAGGGAGAATGGATTCCACACCATAGACTAACCGAAAATGTGTAAACCCAGTAGCGGACTTGATGGATGTCCGGTACACCCACAATGCCGAAAACAACATTGTGTGCCAACTTGTTTTATGAATCCCTATCATTTGTCGGAGCATAGTTATGAGAACTTTGTTAATCGCTTCGACTTGGCCATTGTCTTGTGGGTAATAGGGCGTTGAGTTATCATGGCGAAGACCCAACTTTTCAGTAAGTTCGGACATCATAAAATTCCTAAAGTGGCTACCGTGATCAGTGACGATAGATTGGGGAACACCAAAACGAGCTATGACGTGATTAAAAATGAACAATGCTACGGTCTTTCCAGTGTTGTCAAATGTCGGCATCGCCTCGGCCCATTTCGTAAAGTAATCAATGGCTACAATAATGTAACCATGCCCTCTGGCTGAGTGAGGGTGACATGTCATGAAATCGATGCCCCATTTCGCAAAGGGACCAACTGAGACCACAGGGTGAAGAGGAGCAGGATGTGACCGAATCTTATTATTATAGGTCTGGCAAGCATGGCATTTCTGAATGGCGATGATGCAGTCATTAAACAAAGAAGGCCAAAAATACCCTGCGCGTAAGATCTTCTAGGCAGTAGCATACCCAGACATATGACCCCACATGCTCCAGAATGGCAGTCATTCAGAGCTTTCTCGGCTTCGTCAAACGTTAGGCAACGTCGAAAAACAAAGTCAATCCCCCGACGATAAAGAGTATCCCCGAGGATAATGTATTGACGAGCTTGATAGCATATGCGACGTCCTTCAGTACTGGACAAAGTTGGCTGGAAAGTCTGGGTTTGGAGATATATAATGATATCCCCATACCAAAGATCATCAGTGCTAATAAGGAAAAGAGATTCATTGGGTAATGAATCAACTGCTACATTTTCCATTGCAGAATGAGGAAAGTCGCATATCAACTTAGCAAAAACTAAGGACTTCTTGGACTTGGTGCGTTCGAATTCCAAGTCAAACTCCTGGAGTATCACAATCCATTTGGAGTATTTTGCCCCTAGCAATTGACGTGTCAGAATGTGTTGCATAGGGTTGCAATGAGAAATCACCGTAGTCTTGCGTGAGAGGATATAGTGCCTGAAGCGTTGGACGGCTTGGATGGTAGCCAAGGCCAGTTTTTCGACATGTAAATACTTGATTTCAGTCGATGTGAGACTTTGACTCAAGTAGTAAATAACATGTTCGTCGTTAGCATCATCCTCTTGGACGAGAACCATGCCAATGGTGTAATCCGAGGCAGCAAGGTAAAGGAAATAATCGCAACTGTAATCGGGGGGAAAGAGAAGCGGAACACGTGTTAGGGACAATTTCAAAGCTTCAAAAGCATTGTTGGCAATGGTATCCCAGACGAACTCTGAATCCTTCTTTAATAGCCACTTAAATCCACGAGTTATCTCGGTGTAATTTGGGATAAAATGACGAAGAAAGTTTGCTTTCCCCTGCAAACTTTGCAACTGGTGAAGTGTAGAAGAAGGAGGGAGATTAAGAATCGCCTCAACCTTTAAAGGATCCACTCAGATCCCTTGACGCGAAACAATAAAACCTAGAAGACGGCCTGATTCCATGCAAAAAACACACTTATGAAGATTCAAACGTATACGATAGAATCGACAGCGAACGAAAATGGCTCGGAGGTGGGTTTGGTGATCGACTCGGTGCATTGAATGAGCGGTTAAATTGTCCAAATATGGTTGAACGATGTGCTTGATATCATGGAAAGCATAAGACATAGCGCGTTGAAAAGTTGCGCCAGTGTTCTTGAGACTGAAAGGAAGTTTCCTATAGGCAAAAGTACCCCAAGGAAAAATAAAAGCAGTTTTATGTTGATCCTCGAGAACAATGTTGATTTGATTATATTCGGAGAAACCATCCATGAGAGAGAAGATTTCACTTCGGGCACAGTCATCGACAATCTGATCGACGAAAGGGGTAGGAATGTTGTCTTTTGGACAAGAATTGTTGATATCCCTATAATCAATGCATACACGAATGGTGCCTTGTTTCTTATCAATCGGGACAAGATTGGAAACCCAGTCTGTAAGAGCCACTGAATAAATAAAGCCGAATTTAAGAAGTTTTTCGACTTCGAGCTTTATAGCAACCACTTTACGTGGGTGAACTGGACGAAGGAATTTCCTGACGGGTTTAGTACCAGGGTATGTCTTTATCTCATTTATCACAATCGTAGGATCGATACCCGACATTTCTTCGTAGCTCCAGGTGAAGATGGCACAAAATTCTTGGAAAAGGGAGGTGTAGGTGACGATCTCGTCGGAAGAACACGAAGCTACAATGTGGACATTCTCGACGAGTCCAGGTTTGACGGATATGTCAAGGGGAATAGTGGGTGAGATATTTCTTAAGTTCCCTTCGGAAAACACATCGTGTGCAGACTCGGGAACGGTCGAGATGACGACAATGGTCGACGGGGTCAAAATCCGTTGGTAGTTTTCAAGAGTATGTTGCTCCAGAAAAAGGATAGAACGATGATGTCCATTGTCCCAAGGAGTGTCCTCCATGACAGACATGATCATATTGTCAGTGGGAAAAATGACACGAAAAGGATCGGGAGACAACTCACCAAGAGAAGGGGTAGAAGGTGTTGTCGATTGAATGGCCTGATAGGCGGATTCAACTGGACTTAACGACAGTTCGTTGCCGAAACGAAGATGATCTCTAGGGTCAGGGACTATCCAGGGGTCGTGAGACACAGGAAGTTCGTGAGGCGAAGTGGAGATCATGTTGATAGAAGCAACATATGAGCGTGGAACATCAGGCGGTGGAATGGGGAAAGTACCCATTAACGAAGAGTCCTTGAGAATGCCTACACTGACGTTCTCATAACCCGGTGGGGTTTTAGCGATAAACAATACGTTTCCAGTACGGGTATCGGAATTAAAGAAGGTGAGTTGGTCGACGGTAACAACCTTTCCTTGATGAGGGAAACATACGACATGAAAAAGGGTCGACACAATGGCGCGCATGGAATTGATCCAGCTGCGGCTAAGCAGAAGATTATAATCAAGGGGAGTGTCAAATACTTCCACTTCAACTTGGACCGTCTTGCCTTCTAACGTGATGGGCAATGAAGGAAGGACACCGTAGGGCTTAAAACCGGAGCCATTGAAGGCTTTATGAGTGTTCTGGGATTCATTCAAGGAAGGAGAGCCAATGGCTTTCCAGCAAGCAAGAGCCATGCCACACGCCGAGGCACCCTCGTCGATGACGGTTCGACAAATGTTTTTGTCAGAGACAACCACTTGGATCTGGAACCCAAGTTGAGGGGGTAACCTTGGAATGTGATCTTCCAAGTCAAATATTATTAAATTCGTATCTGTCGGGTCAATTCCAACGATAGCTTTCAACAGTGCCTTCCATTGTGCGGGACAAGTTTGAAGGACTTCAAGGGCTGACATCGCAGAAGGTGCTTGGGCCAGATCTTCAACAATGTTGTAGTTCTAGGCCACACGAGCATGAGGATTGAAAGCCAATTCTGAACGACACCCTTTGGGGGCGGTCACAGAACTGTGTCGAGGCTTGGTTGTTCGAGATGAAGAGGACCGTTGGTAGGTGGAGTCACGGGAGAGGGTTGTACCAAGGAAGGGGTTAAATCATCAACCTTCTCCTTAGAGGGAGAATAATATTTGGCTCGAGTAGTGAGTGCAACGTTGTTCTGCTTAGAATCGCCAGTACACATCAAAACATATGATGTAGTAGAAGAGGAGGGTTGGTCATGAATGACCAACTGGGCCTGTTGTTGAGACGGGAAGGGTTGGGACAAAATGGTCGGCGCAGGTGGTTTTGGAGCTCCTTGAAGGAACTTAGTGACCTCGACACGTCATGGACAATCTTTCGTCTAATTATCATCACCACAGATAAGACAAGGGTATCGTGGTTTGCGCTTATCCCGATCGTCAACAGGGGTAGTTTTGGTTTACTTTGCTTGAGAATTATTTTTGCCCTCCTTATTCCTACCTCTCCCCTTTTTAGATTTGTTTTTACCGGTTGGGGTAGATTGGACTGCATTTATCTCAGAAGTCTTGCCGGTGGGAGGGGTAGGAGACGAAGCATTTTGAACATTAGAATAAGCAGATTTAGGGTGTGTGCTTGAAGTGGAATGTGGTTGGGCTTGGGCAGTACCAACCACACCATCAGCTGCATGCGAGGCAGCTGGAGTAGTTGAAGTGCTAGAAGTATTAGGATGAGGTAAGTCATGTAGTAAATCGTAAAGGGTTCCTGTTTGGGAGTAAACGAGGTCAATATATTGAGCATGACTTATAGCCTGCTCTTTCGTGATGACGCCACCCATGGCAATGTCCTTACCGATGTCATTCACAAATTATTTTGTGAACCACTCTGCCAGCAACTGATCAGGGAGCTCAAGTTTAATGAGACGTCGTCTCCTTCGCCACTCATGGATGTGATTAGATATATGAGTGCCTTTGTTCTGTTTGAAGGAAGTCAAAATCTTGGTCCCGGTGTCATAACGTATTGGTAACTGGTAATGCGTAAGGAAAGCCATAGCTAGGGTGTTGAAGTTAGAGAAGAAACCTCATGGAAATTCAATATACCACTTCGCAGCAGAACCGGTAAGGGTTCGTTGAAAAAGACGTAAACGAATAGAGTCATCCATCAACGAGTTGGAAGAGCACCATAGGTGAAAAGTCATAACGTGATTGTTTGGGTCCTCTCCCACTTTGCCGTCAAATTTAGGAATGTCCGATGGAAGCTTGGCTGGTATAACAGGCCATTGGGGAGAGTGACAAATAGGATAATTTAAAATTTGTGACAAATCTGAAAGATCCAAAGTGGCGAGAAAGGGTAATTGTCGATTCACCTGGGGGTATTGGTGGATTTGGGGAGGAAGCCCTGTCGGCAAACTAATAGGACCATAAGCAGTCTACATATAATGTGAAGACCCAGGCATAGTCGGTGGTGGTTAGAGAGGATAGTAGCTCATAGGAGTATACCTTGGAACATGGGCTTGAGTTTGATCATTCGCCCCCCAAATGGGATTGAACGAACTTGGATATGGTTGGTCCATACTAGGGCGTGTTACGGACGCAGCTGGAAACTGCTGCCCCCCAGTTGTTTGAGGAGGATTTTGTATCAACTGATTCCAATACTGGGCCAAGGATGGAGGTATGTTTTTCCCATAAGGTGGGGTCGGTCCTCCCATCGAATGTGGTGGTCCAATTGGGGGCAATGTTCCAATTGGGATTTTCCCACTGAGAGGGGGTTGTGTAATACCACCTTGGTGAAATTGTCCACCAACCGAAAACTGATAAGTTGGAGTGAATGACAGAAAAGTGCCACTAGGATTAGGATTGCCAATAGAAGACGAAGAAGTTCCTCCAAAAGGAAATTGAGGGAGTGTTGGAACAAAATCGGGAAGAAAGTTCCCATAAGAAGAAGGACCACCAGGAGAGTCGGATGGAGTTTGCACGGGAGTTCGAATGGAAGTATTCAACGCACGGTATCCAGGTGGTAGTGTCGGAATGACGTTGGGCGTGCGTGGTGTGTTGATGGGAGCAAGAATAACCGCAGTAAACCCGGTTGGAACACTCGTAGTAGCTGTGAGATGGGCCATTTCGGTAGGGACGGTAAAGTGATAAGTGGTAGTCACCGGTATTGTCTCTGTACTAGAGATTTCAGAAATCACAGGTGGGTTAATTTCGGAAATCACAGGTGAACCTGGACCAAAAAGGTCCCGTCGAAAAATGCCCGTAGACCAAAAAGGATCTTGGTCCCCAGGTCCAGTCGGAGATCTAGAATACACAACAATTAAGTCTCCGGAAGAGTTTGCTTGCATAAAATGTCTCTAGGAATCAGGGTGAAGTCGAAAATCCTCTCGAGTATTTGTAATTCGAAAATTTTCTAGAGAGTCAGTTCGTTCCACTTGTGGTGTGGTGACGACTGTGACTTCACTTTGCCGAGGATATCCCTCAGGTGTACTTGTAGGCAAGGGTTGAGAGCCGTCCATATGATCTGGAGATAAACCCTGCATTCTACGTGAACGACGTGGAGGAGCTATTGNGTAGTCACCGGTATTGTCTCTGTACTAGAGATTTCAGAAATCACAGGTGGGTTAATTTCGGAAATCACAGGTGAACCTGGACCAAAAAGGTCCCGTCGAAAAATGCCCGTAGACCAAAAAGGATCTTGGTCCCCAGGTCCAGTTGGAGATCTAGAATACACAACAATTAAGTCTCCGGAAGAGTTTGCTCGCATAAAATGTCTCTAGGAATCAGGGTGAAGTCGAAAATCCTCTCGAGTATTTGTAATTCGAAAATTTTCTAGAGAGTCAGTTCATTCCACTTGTGGTGTGGTGACGACTGTGACTTCACTTTGCCGAGGATATCCCTCAGGTGTACTTGTAGGCAAGGGTTGAGAGCCGTCCATATGATCTGGAGATAAACCCTGCATTCTACGTGAACGACGTGGAGGAGCTATTGTAAATGAGTGACAAACTTCACGAATAAAATCCTATGGTCAACTTCGAGAAACAAACAACACGCACTAGTAAACAAAATATAGGAAACAACACCAAGCAAACAAGACCTTCTAATTTCGAAGCCACTAGTTGGTGATGAAATCCAACATCGCAACAAGGAGACGAGAAGGGGCTGGGCCATGGTGGAAAAGTTACGCTGACGACCTGCTTAACGGACTTACACCCTAGTGCAAGCTCCCACACATAATCGTGGGTTTCCAAGGAGCCCGAGTGAGTTTGGTCAACGTCAATTACAGGTACCGTGAAGACTTTCCCCTTCACAATCACCTCGTGTAAGAACCTAGAAAGATAGGCTACTAAGGTCACCACCAATAACAATAAAGCCTGGGGGGATAGTATCTAGCTCAATATCAACTCAAAAGGATTCCACTCATCATTGTGGGTATACCTCTGAGTGATCCCCGTAATACGTGCAATCTCTACATTGATATCAACAAAGCAGGGTGAGTAACTCTGTCAATATCAATGCGACCTCGTGCTTGACCCTTGTGTGAGAAGGGCTTCCCAGGACAAGATGTTGCAAATGGAATTTAACACTCCCTAACACAAGATGCTATTGTGTGTTTTGTGCTTTTGGAGAGTGTATATCTCTTCCTACTCCAAAGCGCTAGCCTAGCTAAATGTTGGTGTAATAGAGCCCTAGAAAAGAGTTACTAGTTAAATTTTATGATTGCGCAGTGTTATTAAGAGCTGTTGTTTACTCAAAGGAAACGAAGATGAAACTTATGTTGTATGACTCTGACCCAACAATGCATGGATGAGAATGAAATATATCACTTTTCGTTCAATGAATCCTATGTATGGGAGGGAAAGAGAAAGTTTTCCAGATCAACCTTGAACTACAATGCAAAATTTCCTTTAAAATGCAAATGCAACAAATCACGCATCAATAACAATTCTCTATTGCTTCTTTTTCAATAATTTCAACAATTTATTTTCAATGTTTTCGAAGACGAAAAAGATTTTTTGAAAGAAAAACTTTGTTCACTTTTCAAAAAGGACCCACACCATGATAGTGAGAGTACAGAAAATAAAAAAACCAATGAACAAGCAATGATAAAAACCTAATCCACTCTTTCAATGAAAACAAAAATAAAAAGAAAACCAATATAGTCTTTTCAATTGCATGAGAAGAGTGATCTTTCAAACAATAAGCAAATGATGAAGACCAAGAAAAACTCAACTTTCAACCGATCACCGGTTCTTAACTAATCAAACACACCCATATTCCGAAATCAAAGAGTATGGTTTTGCCAAGAAAAGTCAAGAAATGAAAGTCAAGACATAAATGACAAGAAGAGCCTTTGAAATCCTAAGACCGTTCATGCACGAAAACGAAGACAAGAAAGACATCAATCAATGGTCCAAGAAACTCTTATGAGGCACCTAGACTGATCTGGGCAGTTAAAGATGCCAAAACTCAAATCCAAAATTTTGAAAAAAATGAGTTCGCAGGCTAGCAATACTACACAGTGTGAGAATTAGTGATTCTCGCAAGTGGCCCTTGAGCAGAGTGCGAGAACCTCGCACTGAACCTAAAGGCAGGATGCGAACTCTATAGATTCTCGCAGGCGACAGTGAAGTGCAGTGCAAGAACCTCTGAAACTAGTCAAATTTTTGGAAAATGAAACAAAATTTGAAAAGGCCTCTGGACCCAGAGGGTCTATCAGGATATCCTGAAGACTCGAAGATTCATAGGAAAGGAGAAAAGTAAAACAAGAGCAAATGGCCATAGAAAAATACCAAAATCCACAAAGAAAATGGGATGATCCCCAGTGGAGTCTCCAATTTTGTTATCGGACTAATCGGTAGGTGCGGACACTGAAAAATCTCCCTAGATCCACCTGGATCTAGAACAAAATGGGACATGACATGACTCTTTCCCTAAGTTTTGACCATTGAATTAACTAGTAGGAAGGAACAAGTAACATACCTTTATATCGCTTCCTAGGGTCTCTGTTGCTCCTACTTCGCTCTGGTGCTCTCATGAGGTCAAGACCAAGACAACACAAACCAACCAAAGTGAAGATAGCACAATATATTCAACAGTCAACTTATGTGTATGATCAAGGAATTACACAATAAAGTGAGAATAACTTTATGGGAAAGGGACATGCCACTGTATCATATTAATTGAAAGTAAAGATTACAACCTGATAGCCTTGATGTCGCAAGCTTCCTTTTGATGGCTCTTGGCTCCAACACACACACACTTGCTCAATCCTTGCATGAAGAAGATCAAATCCTTGATAGAATTGCTAGAGTCTCCAAGCTGTTGTTCAAGCTAAGTCCTTCACACAATTCTTTCACCAATTCTCCAATGAATCTTGCTTAACCTTTTCCATGATAATTCCCTCAATATATAGGAGAGAATGAGATAGTTACTTGGATAAGAATGATCCCACAATATCAGGGAATCCAGTACAAGGATAACCATTCGAATGCCAATCCATCCTTCTAGAAGATTCCCTTCTAGAAACATCGAGAATTCATCTTTTTCCATGCTTTAGGAAGAGTTCACACCCTAGCTATTCAACACAATGTGAGAAGTTCACACCCTGGCTTAAGGCAGCCTGCGAGAATCAGGAATTCTCGCATCTAAATATATTAGCAGCCTGCGAACCTTCTTCAAAAATGAGTTTTCTGGGAAGAGATGAGAGTAACTTTTCTCAGGAGAAAGTTCTTATGAAGAGCCTGAGTACACCATCATCAATAGATCATCATGACGACCAAAATCATGGATAACAAATATTCTCACAAAGATAAGTGTCAATTGTGAGATTAATTTACATGTTGTATTGTTATTCACGTGTTATTTTTATGGGTTTATCCTATGTGTGATTATAGCTGTTTGTATGCTTATGGGTATTGCATGTATATGCTGCATATATATGTTCATTGCTTTTTCAGTGTGAATCCATGCATTTATATAGCGTATTTGTCTGTTCACGTTATATATATATTAAGCTTTCGCAAGATCTTTGTGTGTGCATATGTTTTAATTGCATGCAGTGAGAAAATTATATGTGACATAACTTAGTTAGGATGCTAAGTATGTTATAGTACGTTCCACATAGAAAACGAATGTGTTCTCTGGTGTAGCATGGCCTGACATGAATGGTCAGGGACGTTACCAATTGGTATCTTAGCATGAAAGGGTGTTCAGGAGTAGCATGGCCTGGCCTGTTGAAGGCTGGGAATGTTACAAAGATGGTTTCAGAGCTAAGTAAAGTGTCTAAGGAGTGGCCGGTCCCGACCAGTGTGAGGCCGGGGATGCTACAAGGTATATGAACAATCCAGGGAAAGAACATTGGGAGACAGTAAAGTGGATTCTCATATATTTGAGAGGTACTGCTACTCATGCATTATGTTTTGAAGGTTCAAACACTTTTCTATAGGGATATGTTGATTCAGATATGGCACGTGATAAATAAAGCAGGAGGAGCACCACAAGGTATGCTTTTACTATATGTGGAACAACAATAATTTGGATTTCAAAACTGCAAAAGGTTTTTGCACTTTCAACAACAGAGGCAGAGTATGTTGCTGCTACAAAGGCTAGTAAGGAGATGATTTGGTTATAGAGGTTTATGGAGGAATTGGGAAAGAAGAAGGAGAATAACAGGTTGTACTGTGACAATGAGAGTGCCATTCATCTTGAAAAGAACTCAACCTTCCATTCAAAGGCTAAGCATATACATTTGAGGTACCACTTCATACGATCTCCCTTGGAAGATGGACATTTGAAGTTGGAAAAGATATACACTAGCCAAAATCCTGCAGACATGTTAACAAAGGGATTAACCAGGGAGAAACTAAGTTCTTGCTCAGTTTTAGTTGGTCTTCAAGCATGAAGATGAAGACGAGAAATTTGCCAGGTCCAAAAAGGTTCATAGTCCAATAGATACAACAACGGTGGAGTTCTTGAGATCAGTCTCCAAGTGGGAGATTGTTGGTTATGGAGCCTGATTATCTTCCCGATTCATAGGTCCTTGCTTTCAGCCATGTTTATACCCCATTAAGACTTTACACCCCAGAAGAATGTACACTCTTCCATGCGGGGGAGTGAAGAGGGGGGTTACCCCCTCTACCGGGTTCAGGGGGGATATCCCCCCGACTGGGGGGTCCAGGGGAAAGTGACCCCACTGATCCAGATGGATATTGGTGGCCACCCACCTTTTCCAACTGGCTCAAAACAGTTTTCTGACAATTTTGGCAATTTACTATTTTTAACAGTTTTAACTTTCGGGGCCATTTTGAGAACCTAAATGAAGGATTTTCGGTATCGAGCTACTGAATTATGGCCTATGAAATGATTGAGGTGAAAAAATGAATCTCCTCAATGATATCTTTCCAATGGTCTATCACAAACCTAAAACAGAGATCGTATGCAAAAGTTACGACCCCGGGAAGTTGATGTACTAACTTACCCAAATGGGGCCCACATGACTTTTGGCGCTTCATCTCTTAGGGTTAGGTTTTTGGATGCCTAGAGGTTTTGGCATTCTTGATTATTGTAAAAATTCCTTCAGATCCTCATTGTAACCTTCTTCTTGCAAATGCGCGCTGCCATCACATCTCTTCTCAGAGATAAGCCACCACCATTCCAACAAGCTTATTTCCGCTACATTTTACAGTTTCAGCTTATTTCATTATTGAATAGAAATCTAGTTTTACTGTATCTCTGTTATTTTGTGTTAAACACCTGTTAATAATATGTATTCATTTTGTTCTGCTCATAAAATCTGGATCAGTGGTATCAGAGTGGTCTGCTCCTTGTCGTCTTAATGCATGTCCCCAACGAGGTCAGAGTACAAAAAGTTGGGTCTCGAGATTGTTTCTCTTGAGGACAGAAGCTCTCGCATGCCCAAGCGACCTTCCATGGCAGGAGAAAATTAAGATGACAGGATAGGAGATCCTTTCAAATTGTTGATTGAGGAAGCCCTCATGCAACAGAGGAACGAGATGATGGATAGTTTCGTGCAAATCCTATGGTGACTACCAACAGGCGACACATCTTCTTCGAACAGAGGCGCCGCCCACTTCAAGGTAAAAATAAACTTTGATATTCCTATATTTGAAGGTCAGATAGACGCAGATGCTGTAGACAAGTGGTTGAATCTACTGGAAGGGTATTTTTCTGTTCATAAATTTTTGAATAGAGAAAAAAATACTTTTGCGCTTCTCAAAGCCGTTCCCCATGTCAAAGATTGGTGGGAAACTTTCCATGAGCAAAAGGAAACAGATGAAACCTCATTATTTTCAGTCACGACCACCTGGGAATCCTTTAGGGATGCTATTAAGGAACAATACTACCCTATCAGAAGTTATGACGACCTGTATACCAAATGGACCACACTGCGGCAAGAAAGAGACCAAGCAGTGCCAGATTTCACAAATATTTTCCATACCTTGCGCACCAAGTTGGGTATCAAAGATTCAGAGAGAAATCTGGTGCTCAAGTATCGCGGTTCTCTACATAGATACATATAGACCAAAATGGAATTTCTGGACATTTCATCCTTAGGCGTGGCCTACCGATATGCCGTCAAAATTGAGCAGAAGCTCAAACAAAAGAAGCGAAAATTTGGGCCTGGGAATCCCTCACAACAAAATCCAGGAAAAGGCTGCCCCAACCCACCGAACAAAGGATAGAGAAAATATGGACAATATCAAGACAACCAGTACAAGCCGCAAACAAAGAAGGACATCGGAAAGACAAAGAAAGATACCGGGAAGTGGTGCGACTTCCATAATAGCCCTTGGCATACCACTGCTGACTATCGCTCAAAGGAGTCGCTGGTGGCCGAAGTGAAAGCCTCTAAATCAGATGCGGATTCTGACTCTGTGATAGAACCAGAAAGGGGAAGACAAATCATTGATGTGGAACCCAGTGCCACCGTTGCTAACACCAAGCTCCAGCCTGGTGAACCAGACAAGCCAGAAGAAGGAGAGTGCCTCTTCCATTCACAGAAGTGGGTAAAAGGCACCTCGCTTCACTTCATCGTTGATAGTGGTAGCCAGAAGAACCTCATATCAGCAGAGGTCATCAAGCGGCTGGCTCTGCCAACAATGCCGCACCCACAACCCTACACCATTGGATGGATTCGTCAAGGAAGTGATCTCCACGTCAGCCAACAGTGACGACTGTCGTATGACATCAAACCCTTCAAAGACGAGGTATTGTGTGATGTTGCTCCTCTCAAAATTTGTGATGTTCTTTTGGGCCAACCTTATTTATGGAAACATCATGCTGTATATGAGTCTAGGCCTTATAGTGTTATTATTGCTTTGAAGAGGAAATTGTACAGGATACCCAAGGCAATACCACCTAGTGTTATATCCTTGATCTCTGCTAAGCAATGCAGGAATGTCATATCTCAGACGGGGAAGTTTATCTTCTTCATGATTCACTCTCAGAATAAGCGAAAGATCATAGCCACATCCAGGGTCTCTCTGGCCGACCTCTCCACACAACAGAAGCAAGTAGATAAGGTCATGGAAGAATACTCGAATATCTTCTCCTCACCTACAGGGGTACCTTTGCACTGCCAGGTCAAGCACCCCATTGATCTGACCCCCGATGCACTGCTGCCCAATGGGCCAGTCTATCGTCACTCTTTGTTAGAGAATGAGGAGATCAAGGGATAGATCCAAGAACTGCTCCACAAGGGGCATATCTGCCCCAACTCATCACCTTGCGGGAGCCCAATCGTGCTGGTTCAGAAGAAATATGGAACCTGGCGACTCTGTATTGATTATCAGTCTCTGAATAAAATCACTATTAGAAACCGGTACTTGATTCCCTAAATCGATGGCCTCCTTGATCAACTCACGAGGGCTAAATACTTCAGTAAGATTGATTTGAAGTCTGGCTACCACCAGGTCCCGATAGAACAAACAGAGGTATGGAAGACTGCCTTCAAGTCAAAGGAAGGACTTTTTGAATGGTTGGTCATGCCCTTTGGTTTGACAAATGCTCTAGCCACTTTCATGAGAATGATGGATGATATCCTGCGACCATTCACCAATACTTTTGTAGTGGTGTATCTGGATGACATTCTAATTTACAGAAAGACTTGGGCCAAACACTTATAGCATATTCAATAGGTTCTGCACACCCTGCGGTAACACAAGCTATACGCCAACCTGGAAAAATGATCCTTCAGCATGGACATGGTACATTACCTAGGCTACATCATTTATAAACATGGCATACATGTGGATCCAACCAATATCCAAGTCATCCATGATTGGCCATCCCCAGCAACACTCACTGAGCTTCAGAGCTTCTTGGGACTTGCTAATTTATACCACAAGTTCGTGTTGGGTTTCTCCCATATTGCATGGGCCCTCAGCCAAATAAACAGGGGTGGTGGTAAGGCGAAATTTGCATGGGGTCGATCCCAACAACAAGTGTTCAATGATTTGAAGTAGCGCTTGTGCTCAGCCATAGTACTTTCACTACCAGACCTGCAACATCCCTTTGAGATCGAGACAAATGCTTCAGACTATGTTGTGGGCACCGTTCTCACTCAGCACGGCCACCCCGTGGCCTATCATAGTGAGACACTGTCAGATACTATCCATAAGTACCCTACTTACAACAAAGAAATGTACTCCATTGTGAAAGCATGCCGCCAGTGGAGACATTACATTCTTGGGAAGGAGACAATCATCCACACTGATCATAAGCCACTGCAGTTCATGCAGACACAGGGAAAATTGTAGAATGACCGCCATCAAAAGTGGTCCACATAATTGCAGCAATTCCACCTCAACATCAAGTATAAAACATGAAGCACCAATCACGTCGTTGATTGCCTCAACAAACTACCAGTCATGACACTCACCACGGTGCTAGACTCTTGCGGCCATGAGACATCTGGATGGCCCCAACTCTATGAGATAGACCCTGACTTCGCCACCACCTACCAAATGTTGGGTGCAAATGCAGTTGTTTATAATTTCCATCTTCAGGATGGGTTGTTGTGTCGTCTGGGCCATATCTGTGTTCCATCAAGTGAGCGAGAGAAGCTGATATGGGAAGCCCACTACAGTCGGGTGGTAAGACACTTCGACATCGAAAGGACAGTGGCGATGCTACATAAACATTTCTACTGGATGAAACTTCGATAGGAGGTCAACAAGTATATCAGGTCTTGCACTTCCTGTGCTATTGCCAAACCGACCACTAAAAAATAGGGCCTGTACACCCCTCTTCCTACTCCTGACATGCCATGGGAATCCATCTCAATGGGCTACATGTCGGGCCTCCCATCCACCAAGCAGGGAAAGGACTGTGTTTTTGTGGTTGTTGATCACTTTTCTAAGATGGCGATTCTGGTTTCCTACAAGAATAACATCACAATAGAGGCCACTGCCAAGCTCTTCTTTGAATGAGTCCGGGTAAATTTTTGAATCCCACAAACCATTGTCTCAGATCGGGATAGTTTATTTATCAGCACATTCTGGTCAAGCCTTTGGTCACTGCTGGACACCAAGCTCACCAAATCCACGGCCTTCCACCCCTAGACAGATGGCCAAACTGAGGTTGTAAATTGAATGATTGTGCATATCCTTCGCATGTATAATTAAAAGCACCCTCGCACATGGGATTAGAGCCTTACCTATGTCCAACATAGCTACAACCAAGCCTTGCATAGCTCAAATGACCACAACCCCTTTCAAGTGGGGTTGGGATTCCAACCATTGGGTCCCATAGATGTTGCACTTCCCCTTGCGGTCACCTCAACTGACTCATTTCCTGCTCCAACTGAACTTGACAAAGCCACCTGGTTCATTGAGCGGATCCAGCACATCCACCAATAGGTTCATGATATCCTATAGAAGTCCAATGACAAGTACAAATAATTCCATGATCAACATCGGGTGCTGCATAAGTTTCAGGTGGGAAACAAAGTTTGGTTGCACCTGTAGAAAGAACGCCTTACAGGACCCCATTGGAAGCTTCGCCCACTCTGTTATGGACTCTACACTATCACCAAGGCCATGGGGGATAATTCTTTTGAGCTCAACATTCCTCCTTTCCTTGACCTGCACCCAGTGTTCAACGTGGATATCCTTCGCCCTTATTTCCCACCATTATTGGACACCTCAGATGTAGCAGAACAATTAACACCAACATAGCTCAAACCCGACTACATACAATAGGCATCCAATGATCAGATTGTGGACAGACAAATCAAGGGCACTCGACAACAAAGAATCCAACTTTATCGAGTCATCAAAGCAGGGCAGCTCCTGCACTAAGGCAAGTGGCTCACCCAGGGCCAAATTAAATAGAAATTTCCTCATTTAATGGGGGACCTCAACGCAATGGAGACCATTTCTTCCTAAGGAGGGAGGATTGATCCAGATGGATATCGGTGGCCACCCACCTTTTCCAATTGGCTCAAAACATTTTTCTAACAATTTTGGCAATTTACTATTTTTAGCAGTTTTAACTTCCGGGGCCATTTTGAGGGCCTAAATGAAGGTTTTTAGGTATTGATCTCCTCAATGATAGACAAAGGCATCATTGATCCCCAAAAATGAATCTCCTCGATGATACCTTTCCAACGGGCTATCACACGCCTAAAACGGAGATTGTATGCAAAAGTTACGACCCCAAGAAGGTGATGTACTAACTTACCCAAACAGGGCCCACATGACTTTTGGCGCTTCATCTTCTAGGGTTAGGTTTTTGGATGCCTAGGGTTTTTAGCATTCTTTCTTATTGTAAAAAGGCCTTCAGAGCCTCATTGTAACCTTCTTCTTGCAAATTTGCACTGTCGTCACAACTCTTCTCAGAGATAAGCCCCCACCATTCTAGCAAGCTTGTTTCTGCTGCATTTTACAGTTTCAACTTATTTTGTTATTGAATAGAAATCCAGTTTTACTGTATCGCTGTTATTTTGTGTTAAGCACCTGTTAATAATATGTATTCATTTCGTTCTTCTCATAAAATCCAGATCACCCCCGAAGGAAAAATTTCCTTGTAAATGTATATTGTAATTTCATTGTCAATCTGGACCGTTCATTATAAGGTCGCAGATCTAACGGTAGAAATTATGTTAGGGTTTTTTTCCCTAGAAGGCAACCCTCTGTTATGAGGGATATGTATTACGGCTAAGTATGTGAGTGAATATTGTATTATGAGATAGGATACTGTGAGAGAACGAAGAGGAAGTTACAATGGGTTTGCTGTAGGTTGTATCGCTTCATTTGCTGGATAATAATAAAGGAAGGACCTGGCAATTTATCCGGTGGACGTAGCCCACACTGGGTGAACCATGTAAATCTGTGTCTCTATTGTATCATGTATCTTCTGTGTTTTATTTCTGCATTTGTTTTATTTTATTGCTCCATGGTCCTGTTTTTCTAACACTCCTTTGCACAGCCGTGAGAGCCGAGAAACACTCAGAAAACTACCAAGATAAGGGTTTCTATCAATATCTATAAAGGGAACACTTACACATCCATTGAAGTCACAAACATACACAATAACCATTCAAATGCATTTAGTAAAAACATATAAAAACACACAGAAACTTATATGCAGGGAAATATGCTCTTTGTATTAATATTGAATGGTCTTTATCACGTGTACAAGACTGGACTGCAACAGAGTCTCAGTTCTTTCTCTCCACAACTACCAACAACATAAATCACAATAAACTTCAACACCTGACTAAAAAAAACCTCTTCTTGGCACATATTACATACATTTATACACGAGGTGCTTCTCGATCCTTCCCTCCAGACATCTTAGTGCTTTCATATCGCATTTAAGCGTAATACCACTAAGCTTTATTACAATAAATATTCATTTACATTTTTAGATCCGAGGTGATGCTCAGGATCTGTACAACTACATCTCATTAAAGACAAATTTACACTCATCCTGTACAAATACAACGACTTGATTTTCCTTGAGCCTTACTAACTTTAATTACATTAAATTGCATTTAAAATTTGAGATTTAAACTAAAAAATGAGAAGACTGGCACTTATCTCTCCTTGGGATTGTTGATTAAGGTTGGTTATCATTGATGTCAACCCTTGATGAAAGCCCCGTAGCACAAAGGTTTGGGTAATGGTCCCAATATTGTTTGATTTAAATATGACTCATTATTGTTTTGTCATGGTTGATAAAAAGTAAATATGGATGAACTCCAAAGTGGTCCCCTTATGGTGAAAGCCCTCATGGGAAGACAGTTTGTGGAGTAAGAGAACCCATGCTTAATTTTGGAAGAATGAGATGAAGGAAAGTGATTTTTTTAGGGAAAATATCCTAGATGGATAGTTCTTGTCATGTCATTTCCGGTGGTATGTGGAACGTCACATAATTCCTCACAGTTAGAGAGTTATGGCCATGAGAAGTTGGAGACCCCAGGTTTGGGTAATGGACCCAAGTTTGTTTGATGGGTAACGGTATGAGTTATGATATATTTT
>SNQJ01S0069811.1:61957-74641 GCA_010110895.2 Picea sitchensis | reverse complement strand
AAAGTGGGCCAAGTGACCTAGAAGATGTTTTTAAGGAAGCTACTTGGAGAGTATAAATAAGAGGCAAGGCTCTCTCATTTGAATCACACTTGAGAATATTGAATATCTATATGTTTCTGAGGTAACCAAGGATATCTAAACCGAAATTCTGAGTGAAGGTGAAGAAACGAAGGCCGAAATGCAAGGAAGGATAGATTCTTTTGATGGTGCTTTCTAAGGTATGTTATTTACAGGTCATCTCACCATTTTCGCTATAACATTTTTTATATAATGATTCAGACCGTGAAATTTCTATGCAAGTGAGAAAACATATCCAAGTATTTGTGGTAAAAAATTCAGCTTGTTTGTCATTGTATTTTTGGAGTTACACTCCATGGAAAATAGGGTTTGTGGCTAGTCCTGAAACTAGTCAAAATCAGGTGTTTCGGGTAAAAATGTCATAACTTCTTCATAACAGATCCAAATTCAGTGAGACAAAATGTGTTTGTTAGGGTACAATCTTTAGTATTCTATGTAATATTTTCAGGTCAATTCATCAAATATTTTGTGCGGGGCAGGCTCTACAAGGTCGCTCTCTAGAATAAGTCAGAATTCAGCAAGGTATGCCATTTTTTGCTATAACTCCTTTTTTGAGAGGTTACAAGTAGTGAAACTTGGAGGAATTGCATAAAACACACTGAAGAACATTGTGTATCAGTTTCAGATATTTATACATTACAGGTTCAACTAACAATCTCCTCTTTATTCTCTATCAACACTTGTTGATCCAAACCCTTTCCTGATTTCCTGCGACTTTCAGACAGTCACATATCATTCTTGCCCACCTGACAACCTAAATTTTATTTTCTGCGCTCCTAGTAGTCTACGAGATATTCGATTGATATATTCTCATTTCCCTCCTGGCAGTCTGTGAGATATTCAATTGATCTCGCTCCCTCATCACCAAGGATCTCTCCATCTTTCGGTTCAAAAATGCAAACCATATTCTCCTCTGTGTCACTGATGTTTTCCACTTGCCTCAACCACCTCTTCAGTATTTTCTTATGCATTCTAGCAACCAACTTCTGGATAAACCACTTTACCTTCTACTTCATGGCCCACTCATACCTCTATCTTGCTTGTGCTTCTTGCTGCATCCTCAACATCAACCTATCGAGCCTCTCTCGGGTCTCCTTGATCTCTTTATCCATATCTTCTTGGATCATATACTTGCGGTCTCCTCTTCAACCTTGCCTATGGCCTTCAATAGCCATTTACGACCCAGATTAATTTCAGGCTTTGGGATTTTGGGAGATTTTCTTTCTCCACGTCAACCACACAAAAATTATCGAACTCACAGATTCTAAAGTACTTCAAGGGTTTAATGATCGCGCACCTTACCTTGATCCGACGACTCTCGATCCTTGTGCTTAGATCCGATGGCTTGGATCGGTTCTCCGCTGTTGCACTCTCCCCCTCCTATCTGGACTTAGATCCGATGATCCATATATGTTTCCGCCATCAATCCGACGGTTGTTGTAGATTCCTCCTTCACTGCTCTGCTCCTATTCAAACTTTGGATATTTAAAAAGATTCCAAAGGCTACAACCTTTGTCTGCATTCACTGTAATTCTCTCTCTCGTGATATTTTTCGACTCCTCGGGATTTCAAATGGACTTGGCCCTTTTATCCTTCAACAAATCCTTCTTCCCTCCTAGCAACAATATGTTCTTTCTCTCGAGCTTTGGCACTTGGAATACTTGACCTCTGGCACACTCCTTTCACGAAGTTTCCTAGGAACTTAACGGTTTATGAAAACCTCTTGCACACTCCTTACACTCCTTCCACAATATGAACCTTAAAAGGTTCTCAACCTCTACACACCTTGCAGGGACTCTATGCACACTTGCACTATCTCTCCCAAGATCTCAATTTCTCTTACCTCAAAGGGTTTAGTCCCTTTGTTCTTTAAACGATTTCTTATGCCCTCTTGGAACTCACGCTCTTCCTCTAGATATTTACCAACACTTCAACAGTGTGTTGACTTCGTGCACTCCTTGCACTCCTTGCGCTAAATTCTCCTTGAGTCTTGAACTTTAAAGACTCACCGACACACTCCTTGCGCTGGCTCTTAGAGTATTCGGTAACTATGATGTGCACTCCTTGCACAACCTTTACATAAACTTGGGTTATCCCTCCTAAGCTTTCGAACCTATAGACGGTTCAGCCTCTGCACACTTTACATTGGCTCTTCAGAGTCTTCAGTAACTTTGATGTGCACTCCTCGCACTATTCCTTCTAAGATTGAGAACGACTCTAGTGTGCCCACCTGGCATGATCCTCACAGAAATCCCGACGAGTTCTCGTGCACTCCTTGCACATGCCTTTTAGATTTTTCGAACAACTCTAAGGTGCACTCCTTGCACAACCGTGAGAGCCCAGAAACACTCATAAAACTACAAAGATAGGGGATTCTATCAATCCCTATAAAGAGAAAAATTACACATCCATAGCATTCACAAAGATACACAGTAACCATTCAAATGCATTCAGTAAACACATATAAAAATACACATAAAGTTATATGCAGGGAAATATGCTCTTTGTATTAATACTGAATGGTCTTTACAATGTGTACAAGACTGGACGACAACAGAGTCTCAATTCTTTCTCTCCACAACTACCAACAACATAAATCACAATAAACTTCGGTAGCTGACTAACAAAAACCTCTTCTTGGCACATATTACATACATTTATACACGAGGGGCTTCTCGAGCCTTCCCTATAGACATTTTAGTGCTTTCATATCACATTTAAGCGTCCTACCACTAAGCTTTATTACAATAAATATTCATTTACTTTTTTAGATCTGAGGCGATGTTCAAGATCTGTATAACTACATCTCATTAAAGGCGACTTTACACTCAACCTATACAAATACAACAAATCGGCTTTCCTTGAGCCTTACAAACTTTAATTACATTAAATTACATTTAAAATTTAATATTTAAACTAAAAAATGAGAAGACTAACACTTCTCTCTCCTTGGGATTCGCTCCCTCCTAGTGCGCTGCTACGCTGGTTGCTGACGCACTGATGAGTTGGAGCGATGCTCATGCATCAATAGATATCCTCTTGTTTTATCCTAAGGAAAAATTAATGACTCACACTAAATTTATTTGGTTATCTCAAACTAAGCTCTCATTCAACAAGTTGCGACTCTTATTTTAAAATTCCTTGATTTAAAAAAAATGGTTGAATTGATATTGCATAAATCTAACTACATTAAGGTTAGATATTATAATTGTTCACAATTATTGATGAAATATGTTTAATGCTTACAACAACTTCTATTTTGCAGATTCGAGGAAAGGAATCTAATGTTTGAGTTCAACAAATCTTGAAAAACATTATAACCTATCAATAAAATAATGCCACGTCTTTAAGAAAAAACAACATGTTGCAGAAAATAATTAATCACTAGTTTTTTTTGTCAAAAGATTACAGGGATATTAAACCAAATGATAATTTTTACGAAAATATATCAATATTATTCAACACATAAACTCCAAGTTTACATAAATATTTGTGTTATAATAAACACATATACTAATATAACACATATACTACATATGTTATTATATGTGAGCTAGCTCACATATATTATATATGTGACTAGCTCACATATATTATATGTAAGTTACACAAATCAAGAATATGAAGAAAATGATTACTGGATTACCGGATTCATTACCAAACTGAGAATAAAATGAGAACTAGGCTTTGGAATTTAAGGATAGAATCAGATTGTTGTAAAGATTAGTAATTTGCTGTTAAAATGATGACGTGCGCAGTCCAGTGAGAAATTTCAACAATTTTCATTGCAAGTTTAATGGTGATACAAGTTTGTGTAGGGATTGGTAGCTATTGGTCTCACCATATTGAGAGGGAGCGTTTCACCATGAATTCACATTAATTTACTTTTCAATTCTATTTCAGGTTCACTTCTCTTGAATTTATTCAGTTTACTTTCACTTTGCAGTTAGGTTGAATTAATTTATTACTTTTTAGTTGAGTTTTATTACTTTTACTTTAGTTGTAATTTAGTTTATTTAGAATAGCTACAAAATGGTATATATTGTAGCCATTCTTTTAAAAGACAATTAGTTTTAACTTTAGTTTAATTTAGTTTAATTTTAGTTATTTTTTTAGAATTAGTTTAGTTTAGTTTTTATATTATTTAATTTACTTTTACTTTTAATTTAATTTAAGTTTTTAATTTTAATTTTTAGTTATTAGTTTTGTTTTAAATTATTTAAAATTTATTATATTAGAATACAGTTTTATTTTATAATTTAGATTTAGTTGTATTTAATTTTTATTTTTATTTTAAATTTGTATTTGATTTGTTTTAGTTCTAGTTTTATTATAATTTGATTTTGGCAAGATTCAATTTGATTTGGAAACTCGTGTCATACATTGAATAAGAAACTCGTGTGTTGGGATTATGCATCATACATCGAAGAAAGCCCTTCGGGGGGTGAAGCACTGCATCAAGGAATGCCTTCTCTATCTAGAGAGGGCCACAAAGCTGGGTGAAGATGTTGTTTCTGGGGTAGCATTTGAAGGCTCAAGAATGTCACAATTTTTAGCTTGTGTCTGCAAATTGACTATGTGGTCACACATGAAAATAAAAGCATTTGATGGAGACCCCTCATGGTGAGGGGTACCTGTGATGCCCCTTGTTTTACGTAATGTTTCTTCTGCAGACAGATGGAACTTCCCTTGGATTGCTAGACCCCTATACCAAGACATAAATAGTACAAGTGGACACTAACATTCCTTTAAACTCATCTAGAACAATCAAATAGAGAAGGCGAGAAAGAGTATGATGTACCTTTTTTCGACGTTTGTCCTCGCTGCTTCCAATCCATGAGCTTGATCTTCAAACTCCCTGGCGCAAATTGAGATCTGCAATGGACAACAAAGAAAAACAACTATCTCCTACTCTACAAGATTAGGGAAGAAAATAATATCTACGAAGATTAAAATGAAAGTAGACAAGCCAATGAGAAAATACACAAGCTTGAAGGAAATATGCCAAGTATATATTATTTGGAAAGAGAAAAATAGATACTTATAGAACATGATTGATGCAACAACAACCTATCCAAGATCTCCTTGTCCAACCCTTGCACGAATGAACCAAGATCAAAATGATGATACTTTGACTGATTACCTCTCCCCTCACCTTAGAAACACCTTCCTTCAATATATAGGCTTGAGAGGCACAAACACCATGAGAAAATGAAGGATATGGTTGAGGATATGGCTCCTTAAGGTTTGGATCAGATCCTAAGGTGAAGCCATAGCATGGGGGTCGAACATAACCAACCCCATCTTAAGAGAGCTGGTCCATAGAATAAGGTGGAGGATCCCCCTTTCCCATCAACAAGAATGGTGCTCCCATAGAGTGAGAGACATGGCATCATCCTAAAAGTGGCACTCCTATGACATGGAAAAGGGGGCACCATGGCCCTCCCCCAGCATGTCCAGGGGGGCGCCACCCTTCATAAATGTCCAAAAAAGGTCGATTTTTCCAAGAAAAATGTGTCTTTTTACCTTGAAATGCTGGGTTTCTTCCTCCATGTAAATGTGTTAAACCTGCACAGAATAGATCTAGCTAAACAATAATACACACATTTGCAGAGAGAATTGGAGAAAGAAGAAGAATGAGAGAAAGAATGAAATAATTCTCATTAACCGTTGTGAATAATGAATAATTTACACATGATATACTCTGTATAACTCAATGAATGTGCAGTAGAGGAGAACCAATGCGCCATAGTGGTGGTCTAGGGTGATCTGGACACACAACAACAATTATGGGAGTGAACTGCCACGTAGTCTAGTCTCTTAGGCAGTTATGAGAGTGAACTGCTACCTAGTTTAGTTAACTAGTCAACCAGTCTTCAGTTAACTGATTAAACAAAGAGTAGTGAGGAGTTAACTCATGGAATCAAGGGTAATGCGCCAGTTTGGTGATGTAACAACCCTGTTTCCCCCAATTTGTAATTAATCATAGAATAGGAATTACCATGCTAATGCATGAGGAAAATGTAAATGTATTATTGTTTGAGTTGCCAATAACTGACTGTGGGGGTGAAGCCTTGAAAGTACTGGCCATGATATCACTAGAGGAAGAATGTGAAAACTATAAGAGAGGATTCATATATCAAATAACCCCAAACCTCCCTTGATAAGAATGACAAACCTCCTTCGAATCCCAAGGAAAGAAAATCAGTCAATGAAGAAAGGACCAATGGTTGAATCACCAACCACCCCCATGAATGGAAACTTGGGCTGTCAGTTCGAAGTACCATAGGGACCTGTAGACTTGAGCTTCTTTTTGAAAGAAGGAACATGATAGGTCTGCAAAAACCTCCCAAGGTAAGAGGGAGACACACACGGGAGAGGAGATGCCAGACACCCAACACCAGACGAGGAGGGCGGAAGCTCACAAGGGAGAAGCGTGAAGCTCTCCAACGAATCACGAACAAAAGGCCGCGAGCTTGATGCCGAAGAGAATCTGAGAAACCTTGACGAGGCCACAACCGAGTGAGAAAGCTCCGAGTTGCAGAAAACAGGATCCGAACAGAAGCTGAAATAGAGAGAGAACCCTTGAGAACCATGAGAATTCCCTGGTGATATCATGGCTCGGCGCACGGGTGGCCAGAGTGCTAAGAATGAATGCCTCTGTGCCTATGGTTGGGTGGAAGGACGAACACCCACAGTCAGTTGGTTGGCGACAACCTGTAATAGATAAGTGATTTCTTACTCTGTG
This sequence comes from Picea sitchensis, assembly GCA_010110895.2. Classification (NCBI taxonomy): domain Eukaryota; kingdom Viridiplantae; phylum Streptophyta; class Pinopsida; order Pinales; family Pinaceae; genus Picea; species Picea sitchensis. The sequence goes on along the minus strand of SNQJ01S0069811.1, from coordinate 67,815 downwards.
TAATTTAGTAGTAACTGGGCATGAATTTGGTTATACTGGGTATGTTTCGGGAATTGTGCTTGATTTCTGAATGGATATACTATGTCTCTTTCCTTACTGCTTGGTTGTATATTTAGGCCAGTAAGAAATTTTATGGATAGGACATGATTGGTACTCATAAATGCTTGTGTCCTGTGGCTTCTTGAGTTAGAGCCACTAACTGTGAGATCGTCGACCTTAGGCATAGTCTCATGTACACATGCCAACCTTCCTAGTTGTCTAGAGTCCCTTGGAGGATGAATTCTATTAAGCTCAGGAGAGGTAGTGTAGTTATGCATCGGCTCCCTGCAAGGCAAGTAGAGGCCGAGACCGAGACTCACCCAAGTCCTAGACTTGACGAATGTGTGCAAGGGGTGCGCGTAAGACTCTTCTAAGAGTCGAGCCCAAGAGAAAGAGAACAAAGCTCTTAATTCCTTCATAGCTGAGAAAGCTCATGAGGGACAACACTTTTCGTAAAGTGCTGGTGAGACCCAATATCTGGCTTGCAGTAGAAGATCGAAAGCTGAGACCTTTGAAGCATCAAAATATTCCGAAATCGAGAAGAAAGCGTGAGCTCAGGGAGGAGATACAACTACCGTCATATCTCGCATGGATAACCGATAGCCATTGGATCCAGGAGAAGCTGCACGAGGTTTAACCGTCGCATACGCAAAGGTGAGGACTCATCAAAGTCCCGAAAAGATCAGGACCGTCCATTTAAGAGGACACGTGGTAGAGGTCCGAACCCATCAGGGCCTTGGATACTGGAAGATTGAAGGACTAGAATCGTGGAGTCCCTGCATCACGAACTCCCGGTTTGCGAAATCTCGATACAGGAGAGGAGCCACCGGATTTCGGTATTTCGGCTATTCGGAGTTCGGGACGTAGAGGATATTGTGGTCTTGGTACTGAGAGTTTCAAACTCTCGGTAAGAGAAACAACAAAGGCATCGAGACCGTTCATTTCAGAGGACACGTGGCAGAGATCTGAACTCATTGGGGTTTTGGATACCATGAGGTTGAAGGACCAAGAGTTTGGTCACGGCGGATTCGCAAAACCGCAAATCCCGAAGTCCCGAAAGGTGCACGCGATTGAGGTTTCGGGGAAATCCCCGAAACGAGATTTCGGTAATTCGATTACTAGGAAAATGAGAGGTAAGAGTTCTGAACTCTTGAATGATAAAACCCCGAAAGGATATGAGTTGTTGGATCAGGAGAGGCTTTGATCCGTTAACCTCGCTTAGGATAAGGAGGACCGGACTTTCGGGATTCGACACTTCGGTACTTTGGGTACTGGGAGTACGAGAGGACAAGGAATTGGAGCAACAGGATTCGCGAAGTCCCGAAACGCGAAATCCCGAAAGCGTTTTATGGAGTAGTGCTGAGTCATGGAACAACAACAGGTTATGACATACTGGGGTTCGGGATTTCGGAAGTTCCGAGGACAAGGAACCGGGGCACTTTGTATTGAAACTCTCGAAGTCACGAAACACGACGTATTGTTGGAGTGGGTGTGTGAAATCGTGGATAAGTATTGTTTGTAACGGAATCGCGAAATCGTGAATTTTGAAACCCCGAAAGGCTGTGGGCCGTCGATCCAGTTGGATCGTAGCCATTGGTTCAAGAGGGACACGGACCATTGATCTCTCAGCAGAGATATTTTGGTATTTCGGCTACCGGGGTTATAAAGAGTAAGAGAGTCAGGACTCTTGATCCATGAAATCCCAAAATGATCCAAACCGTCGGATCATGGGAGGCTTACAACCGTTGATCTCCCTTTGGAAGGGAACTTCAGAGATTTTGGAGTTTCATGGATTTGAAAGGGAGAGGAAGAGACATTGCATCGCGATTCCCCAAATCACAAAAATCCGGTAAGTGCCTTGTCGATTAAGTGCATGGTCATGGAACAGGGTCATGTGGACAAGACCCAAGAGGGGAGCTTGTCACTCACCAGCCCTTTCCGGGTTCGACATTTCAGCATTTTGGGGTTTGAAGAGTCGAAAGATTTGACTCTCTTGCATCGCTGAGTCGCAAACTGCGAAAGGCGCCTCTTGGCTTGGCCTGTGGTCATAACCAATGATCACATGGAGGTGGATAATGGAAGAGCTAGCCTACGCTAGGCCCCCGTAGGAATTCGGGGATTCTATCCCTTGAGGAAGAGCGAAAAATTTATTATTCCATAGTGGGTATGTGAGAAATTGGTCTCAGAGCATGGTTACAACACTTGGCCTACTTGGGATCATGTACGAACCGCGTAAAGAGACAGTGTTATATGCATTTTCTCTTTAAGAAGGACCGCAGAATGAAACTGTAAATTGGGAATTTCTTTAACCCCTCTGTTAAAATGGTAACTACTCTTATAGGAGTAGGATGCACCGATCAATATTACTGATAAGACCTGAGTGTGAATAATAGAGGTGGAATAAATTGTGCTATGGAGCGGCATGAGCAAGACAAGTGACATGAATTGAGTTGTTCTGTTATAGTGTGACGATGGCTACCTACTAAAGTAGGTAGAGTCTCTTGCAATTGAGATGGTTGGTTAGGTAAGAATTAAGATTCAAATGAAGAACTCCTTCATGATTTGGGAAATCAGGTAAGGACTGGTAGGATCCTTAGAAAGTTATAATTACTGCATTATTAAAAGACTAAACCCTGAGCATATAACTCCTCACGATTGAGAGGACTGATGAAAATATATAGGGTCAGATTACCTGACCTATAATGGTTAGAATCGACAACAAGGACAATCTGTTTAAGCAAGATTAAGAGGAGTCCTTTGGGACTGTTGCTAATTCCCAAGAGTGACCCTTGTTGGTTGTTCCCATAAAGAAAGGGTAACATTCGTATGAGTTATGACTATGATATTTTTCCTGTAAGTAACTAAAAAGCTCAGGAGGAATAGTATCCGTTATATTGGAATCAACGAGAGCCGTTGATCTAGATATTCGAGGTTTTTTCTATTGGGAAAAAGAAGCGTAGACTTTCCAAAGTCGCGCCAGGTAAATCATCTATTCAATCAAATCCGTTGGTTAGCAGATGACATGAACTGTAGATCCAGTGTAATCGGATCTTTGGGAGTCGAAGGCTTAGAAGTCAACGGGCAAAGTTTTGAGGACTCACATGTCACGAAATCTCGACATCCAACCTGAGCCGTTGGATCAAGATAGGCGATTGATTGTGGATCCGACGCATACACTTTTGGGGATTCAAAATCGGGAGTTAAGGGGTAAGGACTCCGCCAAATCCCGAAAGGTGGAAATTCGATATTTGATCAGGACTGTTGATTGGCAGAGAGATTTGTACTATGGAATCCAGGTTGTCGGACCCGCATGGATCAGAAGTTTGGGAAACAGTGGAGCATTGTCCACGGATTCGCCGAAACGCGGGATCCCAACGCATGTCTGGGAGTTGACCCCAGGTTTTGAGTGAAGGTTCATGGGAATAAAAGAGCCAAGAAAACCTTAGATTCGGTCTTTCGAGTTTTCAGATTTCGGGGATTGAGGAACTAGAGTTCCTTGCAATAGGAATCCTGAAATCATGAAATGCGAAGCGCCTTTTTGTTCGCTTCGTGGTCACCGCCAGTAGTCGCGTGAGGAGAAGGCGTGAACTAGAATGATGAATACTTAGATGTGTTCAATTTTTACTTGAGTGCATGAGTTTAATGCATTATGAAGCTTCTTAATAGGAAGCCTGATATTAATACCGGTAAGGTATGAATGATATTAAACGTGCAAGTAATACACATGTATGATGTAAGAGTATAATTATATTAGAGGCCCAATATGATTGCCCTGACGAGTGAAACGTGAAGCAAGTATTTCTTTTGTCCAGATTAAATGAATACTATAGATGCATAGCTAACTCCATTATGGGGAGTCATGAAAGTTCCGTTCCAAATAATAGCCTGAGGTGAGTGTGTTCCATTTCCTCAGGAAGTACCAATATAATTAGATAAAAGAGTAAATGAGCAAAGATTCTCTCTTGTCATAATAAGAGACAAATGATTACGCCTTTGAGCATAAGATGAGAAGGATTGTGAATGAATCTGAATTGACTGATCTTAACAGTAAAGATGCAGGTGGGCTGTAAAATATACCTATGGCAACTGCACACAGGCTTACGATTATGAGTATATCTAAGTACATCGTGGATGTAAGTTAGCAAAAACCTAGAACATGTGTTGATGCATAATCTGGAATACATACCAGAAAGGTATGTCTATGTCCCTTAAAGAATGCTTATTAACAAGATGAAGCTAATTCGAGCTTGAGGCCATCATAGATAGTGATGGATATGCAACAAGGAAGTTGCATGCTGAAGGAGTTCCCAGTGGAGGAACTGTGTAAGGAATTTGTCAGAAGAACAGAGTCACAACCCTAATAATTGTTGAAGGTTGGACAATGGGATGCAAGGCCTGTCCATATATAAGAATCCTAGATTACATTTTGAAAGAATCATGTAATTAATAGAAGACTAACAACTGAATATTGACCATTCTGATAACCGAATGGAAGTGTGTAGGATGCACATGTTCATGATTCATTATGAGCAAAGAGTTGTTATTAAATCATGTTGCAGTATCCCAAAAAGGGTTAGGGTGAGGCCTAACCAAGGCTGCTCAGAAAAGAGCAGTTGTGAAAATCAGTATAGTTGGTAAGAGGCAAGTAAATCCCCCGAGTATGATTAAATGAATAAACGAGTACGTTTAACTGATGAGGCTGGGTTGAAGATGTGATTAAGAATAGGCAGTGAGACCTTAGAGATAACTTGACTGGGCTGAAAAGCCCCAGGCAATGTAGAAAGAATTTGAAGAAAGGGAGACCCCTCATTTCTTTCCTTGCTGTGCATTATGTTTTCTATGGGATGAGAACGCTAGTACATTGATGAACGAAAATGTTTTGACACCATAGTAATGATGGTTGTAATACCGTGAAAACAATTGAGAACTGTTGTGTTGCACTTATGGAAACATTTAAGGATGTTTATGAATTCGAATGTTATGATACATGCATTAGGTTTAATATTATGACTAATGCAATTGTGTCTATAATGATGCATGTTGTGTATAGAAATAAATTGGAGCTATTGAGGAAGACAATTGCCAATGATGGGCAACCTCAAACAAAGAATGACCAGGAGAAGGCTGTGAGTGAAAGGTTGTTGATGGGGCTGTAAAAGCCCTTATAAAGCACTGGTGATGAGGTAAAAATAAGAAAGAGGGTGCTAGCAGCCAAGAACTGGTATAAATATATTCGTGCCTGTGTGGCACAAGGTATGAAGAGATTTGGTAGGAACCCCTTCTGAAATATTTTATTATCTTAGTGTTATGCATGAATTTTGAAAGGTAGTGGGTATGCCTTGGATACCCAAGTAAGGTATGACTCAGGATGAAGAACCTGAATAATGGAGGTATGAACCTATGGTAGTAAACACTGTTTATAACCATTGGAAGAATTCATGAATTGATATTTCATGAATGCATTGACAATCAAGGAATGCGTAAAGGCATACATGTGAAAATTTTGAGTTCATGTGTATTTGATTTGGGATTGTGATTGGCCTATAGCCGACAGCATGGTCCTACTGTAAGAATGAAAGAAAACGAATAAACCATATGAGGAAAAGGTTGGTTAACTTCCAACACCCCATGGCACAAGAACCGGTCATAAAGTGTGACGAACTCGAAAAACAATGTAAGAATGTATTGGTTATGAATGTGGTCATGGATATTGGCACAATTGTTAAAACCCTTTTTAAATGTTGAACTACGTTTTGAAAAGTTTGGTATGTTGAAATGAAACTAACAATTGTTTGGTTGTGTAAAGAATGAATTGCAGG
>SNQJ01S0069811.1:48027-60640 GCA_010110895.2 Picea sitchensis | reverse complement strand
CTTGATAAGGATGAAAAACCTCCTTCGAGTCCAAAGGAAAGAAAATCAGTCAATGAAGAAAGGACCGGTGGTTGAATCATCAACCACCCCCATGAATGGAAACCTGGGCTATCAGCTCGAAGTACCACAGGGACCTGTAGACCCGAGCTTCCTTTTGACAGAAGGAACATTATAGGTCGGAAAAAACCTCCCAAGGTAAGAGGGACACACACACAGGAGATGAGACACCAGACACTCGACACCCGATGAGGAGGGATAAAGCTCACAAGGGAGAAGTGTGAAGCTCTCCAACGAATCACGAACATAAGGCCATGAGATTGATGCCAAAGAGCATCTAAGAAACCTCGCCGAGGCCACAACCGAGTGAGAAAGCTCCGAGTTGCAGAAAAGAGGACCCGAACAGAAGTTGAAACAGAGAGAGAACCCTTGAGAACCGTGAGAATTCCCTGGTGATATCATGGCTTGGCACGGGGGTGGAAAGAGTGCTAAGAATGAATGCTTCTGTGCCTATGGCCGGGTGGAAGGACAAACACCCACAATCAGTTGGTTGGCGGCAACCTGTAATAGATAAGTGATTTCTTACTCTGTGTAATTTAGTGGTAACTGGGCATGAATTTGGTTATACTGGGTATGTTTTGGGAACTGTGCTTGATTTCTGAATGGATATACTATGTCCCTTTCCTTACTGCTTGGTTTTATATTTAGGCCAGTAAGAAATTTTATGGATAGGACATGATTGGTACTCGTAAATGCTTGTGTCATGTGGTTGCTTGAGTTAGAGCCATTAACTGTGAGATCGTCGACCTTAGGTATAGTCTCATGTACACATGCCAACCTTCCTAGTTGTCTAGAGTCCCTTGGAGGATGAATTCTGTTAAGCTCAGGAGAGGTAGTGTAGTTATGCACCGGATCCCTATGAGGTAAGTAGAGGCTGAGACCGAGACTCACCCAAGTCCTAGACTTGACAAATGTGCGCAAGGGGTGCGCGGAAGACTCTTATAAGAGTCGAGCCCAGGAGAAAGAGCGCAAAGCTCTTAATTCCTTCATAGCTGAGAAAGCTTAGGAGGGACAACACTTTTCGTAAAGTGCTGGTGAGACCCAATATCTGGCCTGCAGTAGAAGATCGAAAGCTGAGACCTTTGAAGCATCAAAATCTTCCGAAATCAGGAAGAAAGCATGAGCTCAGGGAGGAGCTACAACTACCGTCAGATATCGTGTGGATAGCCGATAGCCATCGGATCCAGGAGAAGTTGCATGAGGTTTAAACCTTTCATACACAAAGGTGAGGACTCATCAACGTCCCGAAAAGATCAGGACCGTCCATTTAAGAGGACACGTGGAAGAGGTCTGAACCCATCAGGGCTTTGGATACCGAAAGATTGAAGGACTAGAATCGTGGAGTCACTGCATCGTGAACTCTCGGTTCGTGAAATCCCGATACAAGAGAGGAGCCACCGGATTTCGGTATTTCATCTATTTGGAGTTCGGGATGTAGAGGAGGCTGTGGTCTTGGTACCGAGAGTTTCAAAATCTCGGTACGCGAAACAACAAAAGCATCAGGACCGTCCATTTCAGAGGACACGTGGCAGAGATCTGAACCCATCGGGGTTTTGGATACCGAGAGGTTGAAGGAACAAGAGTTTGGTCACGGCGGATTCGCGAAATCGCAAATCCCGAAGTCCCGAAAGGTGCACGCGGTTGAGGTTTCGGGGAAATCCCCGAAAGGAGATTTCGATAATTCGGTTACCAGGAAAACGAGAGGTAAGAGTTATGAACTCTTGACTCATAAAACCCCGAAAGGATCTGAGCCGTTAGATTAGGAGAGGCTTTGAGCCGTTGACCTTGCCCAGGAGAAGGATGACCAGAATTTTGGGATTCAACACTTCAGTACTTTGGATACCGGGAGTACGAGAGGACAAGGAATTTGAGCAACAAGATTCGCGAAGTCCCGAAATGTGAAATCCCGAAAGCGTTTTATGGAGTAGTGCTGGGTCACGAAACAACAACAGGTTTCGGCATACTGGGGTTCGGGATTTCGGAATTTCCGAGGACAAGGAACCGGGGCTCTTTGTATTGAAACTCCCAAAGTCGCGAAACGTGACGTATTGTTGGAGTGGGTGTGTGAAATCGTGGATAAGTATTGTTTGTAATGGAATCACGAAATTGTGAATTTCGAAACCCCGAAAGGCTGTGGGCCGTCGATCCAGCTGGATCGTAGCCATTGGTTCAAGAGGGACATGTATCGTTGATCTCTCAGTAGAGATATTTTGGTATTTCGGCTACTGGGGTTATAAAGAGTAAGAGAGTCGAGACTCTTGATCCATGAAATCTCGAAAAGATCCAAACCGTCGGATCAGGGGAGGCTTATAGCCATTGATCTCCCTTTGGAAGGGAACTTTGGAGATTTCGGAGTTTCGGGGATTTGAAAGGGAGAGGAAGAGACATTGCATCGCAATTCCCCGAATCATGAAAATCCGGTAAGTGCCTTGTCTATTAAGCRCGTGGTCATGGAACATGGTCACGTGGACAAGACCCAAGCGGGGAGCTTGTCACTCGCCATCCCTTTCGGGGTTCGACATTTCGACATTTCGGGGTTTGAAGAGTTGAAAGACTTGACTCTCTTGCATCGCTGAGTTGTGAAATGTGAAAGGCGGCTCTTGGCTTGGCTTGTGGTCATAACCAATGATCACATGGAGGTGGATAAGGGAAGAGCTAGCCTGCGCTAGGCCCCCATAGGAATTCGGGGATTCTATCCCTTGAGGAAGAGCGAAAAATTTATTATGCTATAGTGGGTATGTGACAGGTGATGATACCAAGGAAAGGTCGAATTAGCATGGTGATGATCCCAATGTTGTATGGTGACAAAACCAATGCAACATCTAAACTCAACTCAACTAGTCAAACTGAAGTTTCAACTGAAAGAGAATATTCTCCAGGTAGAATATTCTCCCCTAAAAAATAGGAGACTATATAATGACTAATTATGACTAATAAACAAGGAAAAACCTTAGGAAAAATAAATCCTAGGTGTGTGTGAAGTAACTCCAACAGCCCTTGAACATCACTATGGTGAAAATAAAGAATGGGTCTCGACAATGAGGCCATGTTAGTTACCCAAATAAAAAATATACACTAAAATAAAGTGAGGAAAGAGGGAAAACCTCATGGGAAACCCCTCCCCTAAATGTACAATGTATGGAAAAAGAAGAACTACAATTTCTAGGCAACCGTGTCCTTCACTCCAAGACGACTTCGTAGAGAATGGAACTTCTTCTTAGTGAAGTTCTTGGTGAAGATGTCTTCTGTCTGTTTTGTTGAAGGACATAACTGTAAGTAGATGATCCCCTTGTGTACTAAGTTCCGGATGTAGTGCATGTGGATCTCGATGTGTTTCGTCCGCTGCCTCTGAAATGGATCTCTACAAAACTTCATTGTGCTATGGTTGTCACACTAGACGACGATCGACCGATGAAACTGAATGCCCAACTCAGTGAGAAAATGTTGTAGCCACATAACCTGAATGGTTATGTTAACTACCCCTCTGTACTCTGCCTTGGCTGAAGATAGAGAAATGGTAGCTTGCTTCTTGCTCGACCAATAGATAGGCCCAAAACCAAGACTGAGTGACTAACTATATGTGGACTTGCGATCAATGCTATCGTCAGCCTAGTTAGAATCAGTAAACCCGATGAGATCTAATGTAGATTCTGCTGCATAATGAATCCCAAAGGTGATGGTTCCCTGTACGTATCGAAGGATACACTTTGCAACTTTTCAATGTAGCTCATTCGACTCCTGCATGAACCTAGAAACTGCGCCAACTGCATATGAGAGGTATGGTCTGGAGTGTGAGAGATACAACAAGATCCCCACTAGCTGTCTGTACAGTGTGCTGTCAACCAATGGAGTCTCCCCGCGATCCTCAAGTTTGACTCCTGATAGGAAAGGAGTCGGAGTAGACTTGAAGTCTATCATGTGAAATCTCTCAAGGAGATCTCATGCATACTTGGTATGAGACAATTTGATTCCTGATACATCCTGACTGATCTCGAGTCCAAGGAAGAAGTGTAGAGAACCCATGTCCGTCATCAAAAACCTTTCATGTAGAATTCTCTTGAATACAACAATCGCTGAAATCGAGCACCCGATGATCAACAAATCATCGACATACAAAACTAAAAGTAGAAGTGAATCAACTGTCCTGAGCATGTAGACATTCAGGTCTGATTTACAACATACAAATTTCTGTGACAACAAGAAGGAATCCATCTTGTCATACCATGCCCCCGAAGCTTGCTTGAGGCCATAAAGTGACTTATTCAGTCGACAAACCAAAGATGAGTCCTGCATAAATCCCTGGGGCTGCTCCATATATATCTCCTTAGAGAAATCACCATGAATAAATGCATTCTTCACATCCATATGATGAACTTCCCATCCCTTGGCTGCTGCAATGGCAAGTGCCAATCGTATGGAATCCATATTCGCTACTGGAGCGAAGGTCTCATCATAGTCAATACCATGAACTTGCTTAAAGACTTTGGCAACAAGCCTGGCTTTGTATCTGCTAATCTATCCATCCAATGTGTTCTTGGTCCTATAGACCCATCTACATCTGACACGTTTCCTCCCAGAAGGAAGGGGAACCAGATCCCAAGTCTGGTTCTCGAGAAGGGAGTTGTACTCCTCCTGCATGGAGGATTCCCAAAATGGATTTCTAGCAGCCTGGCCATAAGACTGTGGATAAAAAGACTGAACCAAGAAAAGATGCCTGGAGGGCAATGGTTCAGTGGCAGTGAGTGCAATAGGAGGCTCCTTGAAATCAGATCGAGTCCTCCTAGTATTGGCTGGATCACCAACGAGATCCCTTGCATATTGAAGAGTAGTCTATGCCCACTTGGGTCTTTTCTCTAGCTCTGCAACTGCATCTGGATTCTCTGAGTCTGCATCTAATTGTACTGAATCTGAATCTGAATCATCTGAGTCCTACGAATCAGAACTCTCGTCTGAAGAATATTTGACATATACATGCTCATCATCTTGGATAGGTGGAAGAATGAAGGTGTCTGCATGCAGCTGTTGAGGTGCATGCGAGACACGTTCCTCGAATTGGACACTACGCTCAATGATGAGCCGGTTCGAGGAAAGATCAATAAGCTGATATCCATTCACACCATCGGGGTATCCAACAAAAATGCACTTAGTGATCTATGGATCAAGTGCCTTCCTCTTTTCAGCGGGAATCTGGGCCCATGCACGTGAACCGAAAATGCAAAAGTGGGTCACTTCTGGTTTGAGGCCGCTCCAAGCCTTGTAAGGGGTCTTGTCCTTGAAATATCTATGGGGAGATCTATTTTGGATGTAGGTTGCACAATTAAGTGCTTCGGCCCATAGTCTCTGTGGTAGAGAATTTGCATGCAACATGCAAGATGCCATCTCCTTTAGAGATCTATTTTTCCGCTCAGCAACTTCATTTTGCTGCAGAGTATAGGGAACTATGTGCTGCGACTGAATCCCTACCTCATGGAAAATATTATGGATCTCATGATTTACATACTCTCCCCCATTATCAGTTCGAAGGACTTTGATCTTCTTTACAGACTGTGTCTCAATCAGGGCTTTGAAAACTTTGAGGTGTTAAAAGACCTTAGATTTTTGCCTGAGAAAGTAGATCCATGTAAAACGTGAGAAATCATTAACAAAAATGAGAACAAACCTCTCTTTTCTAATGGATGGATGTAGAAAAGGACCCATAAGGTCGCTGTGGATTAGATCTAAAGGTGAAGAATCTCACTGAGACTTTCTTTTGTCGAATTTATCTTGAGGGTGTTTTCCAAGAACACATCTGTTGGCCCTTGGTTATGAAAGGAAGCGAAGATCAAGGAAGAAAAGGTGAAATGTGAACTATGCGGAAGACACAGTGACTGTTACTGAGTCAAAGTAAGAAAAATAGCATAAAATATGGAGTGAAGCCCGAGAAAGTAAGCCATTGGACGAGGAGATCGAGGTTGACAAGTCAGCAAGGAAGAAGGATCGCGGACAACTCAGCAAGTGGAAAAATCCACTGTTAGATGCTTTGGATCACCGCGCGAGAAGGAAGGAAAGACAGGCTGGCAAAGCCCTAAAAATGCGGGTCAAGTTGACCTAGGGTTTTAGACACCTAGGGTTTTGGTATCTAGGGTTTTGACACCTAGGCTTTGGCCTAAGGATGTCAGTGAGATATTGTAATGTATTAATAAAGGTCAAGAGGACCTGGGTTGGGTTGTTGTTATTGTCACTAGTATTGATCTAGTCGTATTGTTGATGAGAGTAATTATCATCGTACATGAGGGAGTGCTGAGTGAAGAGCCTTATGGTATTGTAAGATATTTAGCTGGGTGCAAAGATCAAGTCCTGGAGCTGGGTGCGCAGGAAGGGGAGAGATAGAGAGAAGAGAGAATATCTGCTTGTTAAGAGCGCAGATCAAAGCTGTATGCTTTGATCTTAATATATCATAAAACATAGTTCTGTGGACGTATCCCTAAGAGAGAGGGTGAACCATGTATATCTATCTTGTGTGTGTGATTGATGCTATGTTATTTGCCTTGATATACTTTTATTGCATTGCTGTGGTAGATCTGAAAGATGTATGGAGTAGATCTAAGCTGATAAGTGATATAGGCATGCTCTATTTCTCTAGTATTGGACCCATTTGATATTTCCCTTGGTTGTAGACACTTCTGTCTTGCAACCCCCAATAGCTGCTTCAGGTGAGACTGCATCTTCTTCGTAGGTGTAGCCGAAAGGGCCAATAGTTAGGGTTTGTTGGTGCGCTCTTGGATTTGAACCCTGGGTCTACCCCTGTGCCAACAAATGCTTTCGTTGTTGGGACAAGAATCTTCGTGAGGGAATGTCAAGGTGTTTCCCATCAAAGAAAAAGATTCAAAAGTGGATAGAGGATCAAGAAAAGGACTTTGCTGAAGCCCATAACAAGAACCCAAATCTTAGTACAAAGGATTGGTTGGAGTGACATATTTTTACTGATATACACGAGATATTCTTTGGAGGAATCCATCAGGAACTATATGAGTGGTTAGCCAGGTTCACAGATACCTAGTTTGAGGTCAGATCTAGACCTCCTGTAGTTTAGACGTCGACACTGATAAAAAAGGTCAAGAGAGTTGATAACACCGTTTCAAGAGCAGTGGATCATTCGTTCGATAGCACCATTGGAGGCTACATCACCGAGTTTGTTGTTGAAAAAGTAGAGTCATATAGCCAAGCCGAGAGATATTTCTTCAAGGGACCCAGAGGAAATTTTTTACACTTTCTAAAGTTGAGAATCAAGATGTTGTTGCATGAGAAGAACATCTTGAAGATACGGTAGATTGGTCGAATCTGAAAAGGCTAATGTTCAGGAATTTGGACAACGACAACGAAACAGAGGCTGGACATATGCGCAGTGGGAGAGCATTCAGAGAAGTTCATCTTGTGAACCTGTTCAAGCAGAAATATAGAGATGAGGGTTTCTACAGTGGAGAAGAAGCAGACCTAAAGGACGAAGAGCATTCAGAATCCACTACTGCAGAGGAAGAGGAAGTCGAAGAACTTCGTCGCGACGAGCCAAAAACTTCAGGAACTACGTAGATTGTTGAAGTAATTTCTATTATCCCTCCTGTTGATTCAATAGTATTAAAAAATCAGAGTAATCCAAGCCACTAGATCGTCTAGAGAACTGTCACTAGTAGTCCACCACATACTCAGTCAGGGACCCTAGGAAGATGAGACTCCCTATCTTTAGGGGAGATGGATCTGAAGATCCTGACCAACACTGGTTCCTATGTGAAGTCGTATGGAATATTAAGAATGTCACCGATGAAGCAGTTAAAAGAACCCATTTAGTACTACCTTAAGAGATTGCACACTAAGCTAGTACATGAAGCTTGTCCAAGGACTTGGACAACCTAAACCACTGAATGAGATCAAGAATGAATTGATTGCAAAATTTAAGAAACCTAAGTCAGAGTCCCAATGTATTATAGAACTGAAGGAGATCAAGCAGAAGGTAGCCGAACCCGTTTGGGAGTTCGATCATAGATTCAAGACCTTAACATGCTGATTGACTTTTCAGATCCCAGATGAGCAGAACAAAGAATGGTTCATTTCTTCCCTCTTACCACACATCAGAGTTCCTCTGATGCAGCAAAAGCTTGCTTCACAGGCTAAGGCACCGGAGATCGCCATGAGGCTAGAATCAACCACTATGGGAGAATCCAGCTCAACTACGAGTCAGATCTTGAGTCAGCTGACTAGTTTGTCTTTGCAGGTCAAAGATATGAAGAAAGACAAGGGAAAAGATAGAATATAAGACATCTGGTGTGTCAGATGCAGGTTAGAAGTCCCTGAAAATGAGCACTATCCTCTATTCCATGAATACTTGACCTCTGGAGCTCCGATCCCTTTGAAGCAAGTCACCTTACCCTAGTGCGAGGTATGACAAAATAGAAATCATCCCGGTGAGTGCTATTACATGCAAAAATATGTTCAGACACCCACAAATTTGTATTGCATGTTCTGTAAGTCCGTGGGACATGATGATAGGGATTGTTGGGCTTATGATCTCATGCATGAAAGATCAAGATATGTATACAAAATTCAAGGTGAAGTAAAACAAGAAGGAAACACTACGCATTACAACTCCCCTGGGAGAGGACACTTCAATCCTCATAGTGGATTCAGAGGAAGAGGACGAGGAGGAGGTATGGGTTGAGGCCGAGGATAGATCATCTGCTATAACTGTGCACATCTAGGACACTTGAAAAGGGAATGTCAAAACCCTTGCACTACTTGTAGCTACTGCAACTCCTTCGAGCATGTTATTGAAGAATGTCCAACATTGCTAGATAAACTTCAAGAGAAATGAGGACCTCAGCAGAACCCGTAGATACAGTTGATCAAAGTTGAACCTCACGGAGAAGACTCTAGAGTCGCTGCTATTACTAGAGGAGGCGCTGTTACAGGAGATGAATGAATGACCCAAGGGAAGACTACAGAAGATTCAGGAATTAGGAAAGCTGCAGAGAATACCCAAACCTTTGATACAAATAACGAAAGACAAATATTTGAGGAAGCAAGAAAAGAGTTCAAAGGAGACCGAGGTTCTTCATAAAAAACAAGACCAAAAGTAAGAGAGTATGGAATGCCTCAGGCATTTGATCAGTCTGCTTCGCTAAGAGAAGGAAAAGAGGTAAGCAAGCTCATGGAATTTCTATATACTTGTGTTAAGTTAATTCAGGATGAGAGCATTGTCCAAGAACTACAAAATTTAATCAAACAATATGAGCTAGGAAAGATAGACACCTTACTGAATAGGGCAATACATCAAATCAATAATAAGAGAAGGACCAATAAGGAATTACATTTGAATGCTCAAATAGGTGAATATGATATAGACTATGTGGTCCTCGACTTAGGGTCAGAGGTCAATGTCATGACAAAGCAAACTTGGGCACTAATGGGAAAACCTAGACTGATCTATTCACCTATCAGGCTCAGGATGGCTAATCAACAAGTTGTAAGCCCCTTTGGCAGACTAGAACATGTCCCTGTGGACATTGATGGAGTAAGAACATTTGCAAATTTTGAGGTAATTGAGATAGTTGATGACAATTACCCTTACCCTACACTATTAGGAATTGATTGGGCCTTCAATAATTCCACTATGGTTGATTTCAAGAAGAGACGTATGACTTTTGAAAAATATGGCCTTAGGGTCATTGCACCTTTATAGCTAGATGAAGGTCAGCGATACACAGAGCCCATTAGAGAAGAAGACCACACATATGAACTGGAAAATATATACAAATTAACAACCAAACAACATGATTACATTAATCCTACGGCCAATGGAAACTTAAGCTGGTGAAGTGAAAACATATGCTCGTCAGACTCAGAAGAAGCACTGGAGAATTGGCATAATAAAATGTATGAAGTATCTACAAGGAGATGTGCTAGACTAACCAGAGAAGTTTGCTGGATCGACACAATAGTAAGTAACTTACCCACATTTGATGGTCTAAATCCTTTAGAAACCTTCTTGTTGGACTTTGAAGAGAGTGTACCAATGCAACAAAGACTGTTGGCGATGGATGAGGCCTTGAGAGCAACCCCAACAATATGGTGGGGGGCACACAAAAGTGATATTACAAATTGGGTATAGTGTCATACCTTGATGACAACGCAGTTGTTAGCACAAGTAGAAGGCTGTGAAGTTCGATACATAGGTCGAAGCTTCCCAAAGGACCATGTGCGAAGCTGTGAGGAAGCCTGGAGCAACGTTCCTCAAGAAAAATGGGTACACAAATTCATCAACACACTGGATACAACACCTATCAACTGGTACCTTCAAGCAGAGATGCGCCTCATCACTACAGATTGGAAAGATATGACTCAGAATTTTGTAACCACCTTCTTATTTGAAAGTCAATATCCTTCAGTATATCAAGCACTAAAATTTTTCAGACAAAAAGTATTTGAGGAGGCCTCTAGCCTCCCTTTGGAGCAAGACAAGGACGAATGGACTGTGCATTTGCAAAAACTGCAAGGCTGTTACAACATCAATACTGATGAAGATGATGATCCAAGAAAGGTGAACATTACATAAACAAAAGGCCAAAGAGATGTGGAAGGACCAGGAGTTGAGTTACCATTCATTGGACACCCAATCAAGATTAAGAAGGTCAATATTGGAACTGAACAGACACCGAAGCTTGCAAATGTTGGAGATTATTGGGATGCTGCAACTGTTGACAAGATTACAAAATTTCTGCATGAATATCAGGACTTGTTTCCAACCAAGTTCATTGATATGAAGGGAATTAAAGGGCCTATGGGAGAGATGAGGATCCCTTTGAATCCAGATGCTATACCATTCAAACAAAGACCCTATAGATTGAACCCAAAGTACAAAGATAAAGTGAATATTGAGCTTGACAGAATGCTGGAAGTAGGGATCATAGAACTTGTGGAAGATTCAGAGTGGATTAGCCCTATGGTGGTACAAGAAAAGAAGACAGGAGAGATCAGGATCTGCGTAGATCTCAGAAAGTTGAATGATTCCTATTTTCATGATCCCTTCCCTACGCCATTCATTGACGAAGTGTTAGATAATGTGGGAGGCCAGGAAGTATATTATTTTACAGATGGATTTTCAAGATACCATCATGTCCGGATTGCCAAGGAAGATCACCACAAGACCACATTTGCAACAGAATGGGGGTCCTATCAATATACAATGATGCCATTTGGATTAAAGAATTCTCCAACCATCTTTTCCAGGGTGGTGGTTGAATCATTCAAGGAGTTTTTGCATAAATTTCTAGAAACATACTTTGATGATTGGACTGTTTTTAGTTTATTAAAGAATAATATTGAATGTCTAAGGCTAATGTTGGACAAATGAAGGCAGTGTCAAATTTATTTGAATATGAAGAAGTGCATCTTCTTCTCACCATTTGGAGTGCTGTTAGGTCATATTGTATGCAAGCAGGGATTGTTGGTTGATCCATCTAAAATTGCCATTATAGTTGATCTGCCACCTCCTACTTTAGTCAAACAGCTACGCACTGCGTTGGGACACACAGGATACTACATGAAGTTCATTAAAGGATATGATCAGATCACAACATCTATGGAGAAACTATTGAATAAACATTGTCATTTTAGTTGGACAGAAGAATGCCAACAGAGCTTCGACACACTGAAACAGAAAATGGTTACTGCACCTATCATGGTTTTTCCAGATTGGAGTAAGGAGTTTCATGTGCATGTCGATGCATATTATATTGCCTTAGGAGAAGTGTTAGCACAACTCGGTGAAGGAGAGATTGATCATCCATTATATTTTTCTAGCAGGAAGCTATCAACTCCAGAGGTCAACTACACCACCACTGAGCGAGAAGGGTTAGCCATGGTGTATGCACTGCAGAAATTTCTCCACTACTTGTTGGGAGGGCACTTTAAAATGTTTACTGATCACTCAGTGATGAAATACCTAGTCAACACGCTAGTGTTGGGGGGGAGAATATGCATATGGCTTCTGCTATTTCAATAATATGACTTTGAGATCATAGTCAAGCCAGGAAGAATGAACAAAGGTCCTGATCACTTGTCAATGTTGGAACATGGAGAAGAGCCCACTAGTTTGGAAGAAACACTGTCAGATGCACATCTGCTAACCATTAGAAAGATTGATGACCACTTCGCAGTAATAGTCCAGTTCCTGTCAACAATGCAAGATACCAGATATAATAAATACGTAGAACAAAAATAAAAATGCTAGAAATGGCAAAATAACAGTAATATAACTAGCATAATCTCCACAATAACACAGAAATAATATGAGAACAACAACTGAAATAACACTTTGATTCATAAAGCAATGTTCACAGGCCTCTTCGAGGGGGAAACCTCCAGTTTGTTACAATAATCTCCAAGCTAGGGTTTTCATACCCTCGACCCTTATTTATATTAAATATGTCTATTAAGAGAAGCATCTAGAGGAAGATCCTTCTAGAAGCGGAAGCTTCTATTAGGTCTTCTTACATTCGCCTTATTCTATTTTATTGAAAGGCCT
>SNQJ01S0069811.1:8345-44190 GCA_010110895.2 Picea sitchensis | reverse complement strand
ATGAGGATGGGTGAACTGAAAAGGGAGCGGGTGGGGTCAGAATTTTTTGCAGAAAAATCATATGGATGAATGTGATAAGGGAGAAGAGATGAATCAAATGGAATAGGTCTCAAATAATGTTGAAAAAATTTCCAGACTTTTTTTTTTTTTTTTTTACAGCTGCAGGGTTATACTTCGGTCTGAAGAATGCTACAGTGCTGAAATCCCCAAATTCTTAACCAGAAAGAAATTTGTATTTACTTGGCAACCCGAACACAGTTGCACGACAATAGATATGGCCGGTTTAATTTTTTTATGTTTATGTTCCCCAAGGGTTAGGTATTCAAGGGTTCTACAGACAAGGGTTTGCCCTATTCTATAGCTCTCTGATATACATCCGAGGTTCAACAATAGTACTCGGCCCAATATCTCAGGGCACTAACTAAGGAGGATAGACCATACCCTTAGCCGTACTATCCGACTACCCAGGTACTAGAGAGTATCTTTTCGATTGCTGTTCTGGGTGACACTATAGCAGTCCGGTGGCCGATAGGTTTATTTAAAGGGGGCTTCAGGAAATCTAGGCCGATCCGTACATAGGTGTTGTCTGATGCACTACCACTTGAAGGGGTACCAACAAGGGTTACAAGGGTGGCCAACAGATGTGCACTTAAGAACCACTTGTATTTCTTGCGTGTATGAATCCATCAACCACGGGTTTATGTGCGTAACGACAGATCTCTGTGGCTTAAAGATGCCGAAATACGTCTCTACCCTAAAAAAAAAATACCCACAATTTCTACCAAGGAAAGTGCTCTGATACCACTTGCAAGATACCAGATATAATAAATACGCAGAACATAAATAAAAATGCTAGAAATGGCAGAATAACAATAATATAACCATCATAATCTCCACAATAACACATAAATAATATGAGAACAACAACTGAAATAACACTTTGATTAAGAAAGCAATGTTCACAGGCCTCTTCGAGGGGGAAACCTCCAGTCGAGCAGTGCTCTATTACAATAATCTCCAAGCTAGGGTTTTCATACCCTCGACCCTTATATATACTAAATATGTCTAGTAAGAGAAGCATCTAGAGGAAGATCCTTCTAGAAGCGGAAGCTTCTATTAGGTCTTCTTACATTCGCCTTATTCTATTTTATTGAAAGGCCTTATTAATATTGACCTTTATTACATTTGAATACATTGATCTACCTATGTGCGGTTTAGGACCTTAACAAACAGGAATGGAACCTAGTGAATATACAATTCCCCAGAAGAAACAACTAGTAGTGCGCGTTGCAGACTTTTCACTTATAGCTAGACAACTATACAAAATGGAACTTGATGAGATACTAAGAAGATGTGTTATAGAGGTAGAATGACCATTGTTCCTCATATAATCTCATGAAGGCATCGCAGGAGGACATTACGCAGCGAAAGCATCTGGGCAAAAGGTTCTGAGAGCTGGTCTTTGGTGGCCTACCTTACACAGAGATGCTAAATACTATTCCAGAGCCTGCGATGTATGCCAAAGAGTTGGATAACCTTCCCAAAGGGATGAAATGCCATTAACACCATAAATGACCCTACAAGCATTTGAGAAATGGGCCATTTATTTCGTGGGACCTATAAATCCACCAGTAAAGTGCACAGGAGCAAGGTACATCATCACTGCGACAAAATACTTGACCAGATGGGTTGAAGCAAGAGCAGTTAAGGACTGTAGTGCAACCACAGCTGCACATTTCATATTTGATGACATCATAACCAGGTTTGGATGCCCAAAGATCCTTGTGAGTGATCAAGGCACACATTTTGTAAATAAGTCTGTTGAAGCCTTGACTGAGGAATTTGCAGTCCGCCTTCAGAAGAGAACACCTTACCATCCACAAGAAAATGGGACAGTGGAAGATTTCAACAAGATTTTGGAGACAACACTAACCAAGATTTGTAGTGTGAACAAGGATGACTGGGATTTAAGAGTACCAAAAGTACTTTGGGCCTATAGAACCACTTGCAAGAAGTTAACAATGCAGACCCCCTTCAAGTTGGTTTATGGTATCGAATCTATTGTTCCAATGGAATACTTGGTGCCAAGCTTAAGAATTGTTGCCTTTACAGATATGGATGACACTGACGCTGTTCAAGAAAGGCTTGCACAGTTGTTCGAATTGGAAGAAGACATATTTGTTGCAGGATTCCATCAACAAGTACAAAAGGAAAGAGAGAGGGCCTACCATGATAGGCACATCGAGAAGAAGGCATTTAAACAAGGTGATTTGGTACTGGTATATGAAAGTAAGTTCATCAAACATCCTGGGAAGTTTAGAACGCATTAGCTCGGGCCATATGAGGCCACTCATGTTACAGAAGGAGGAGATGTGCAGTTGAAGACTTTAAAGGGAGAATGGAAGGAATGATTAGTGAATGGGAGCCAACTGAAGTTGTACTATCACAACCAACTACCTCACAGCTCTCAATAGAAGCATAAGGAAAAGGGTCTAGGTACCAGGTGTAGTTGAAACTGGGTACCAGACACAGAAAATACAGTTTGCACAAGGAGGAAGAGGAGGCATAGAGCAGAAATAAAAGGCTACTCTATGCAGTCCAAAGTCCAAGTAAAACAAAAGAATCAGATCTGAAGTGCCTCGGGATGAGTCACAGGTGAGTGTTGGGGGCCTGTTGGCCCTTGGTTATGGAAGGAAGTGAAGATTCCCTTGGTTATGGAAGGAAGTGAAGATCAAGGAAGAAAAGGCAAAATGTGAACTGTGTGGAAGACACAGTGACCGTTACTGAGTCGAAGTAATAAACAGAGAAGAAAATATGGAGTGAAGCCCGAGAAAGCAAGCCGTTGGATGAGGATATCGATGATGACAAGTCATCAAGGAAGAAGGATCATGGACAACTCAGTAAGTGGAAAAATCCACTATTAGATGCTTTAGAGAACCATGCGAGAAGGAAGGAAAGATAGGATGGCGAAGCCCTGAAAACATGGGTCAATTTGACCTAGGGTTTTAGACACCTAGGGTTTTGACACCTAGGCTTAGGCCTAAGGATGTCAGTGAGATATTGTAATGTATAAATAGAGGTCAAGAGGACCTGGGTTGGGTTGTTGTTATTGTCGCTAGTATTGATCTAGTCATATTGTTGATGAGAGTAATTATCATCGTATAAGAGGGAGCGCTGAGTGGAGAGCCTTATGGTATATTAATATCTTCAGCTAGGTGCGAAGATCAAGTCCTACAGCCGGGTGCACGGGAAGGGGAGAGATAGAGAGAAGAGAGAAGATATGCTGGTTAAGAGAGCAGATCATAACTGTATGATTTCATCTTAATATATCATAAAGCACAGTTTTGTGGACGTAGCCCTAAGAGAGAGGGTGAACCACGTATATCTCTCTTGTGTGTGTGATTGATGCTGTGTTAATTTGCCTTGATATACTGTTATTGCATTGCTGTGGTAGATCTGAAAGATGTATAGAGTAGATCTAAGCTGATAAGTGATATAGGCATGCTGTATTGCTCTAGTATTGGACCCACTTGATATTTCCCTTGGTTGTAGACACTTCTGTCCTGCAACCCCCCATAGATGCTTCGAGTGAGACTGCATCTGCTTCACAGGTGTATCCAAAAGGGCCAGTAGTTAGGGCTTGTTGGTGCGCTCTTGAAGCTGAACCCTGGGTCTTCCCCTATGCCAACAACATCCCTCACATACTCCCTTGGAGAGATCGATGTATGGTAGACCATCAAACAATATTTGCTTGCTAAGTTGTTGAATGTATCTTAAATTCAAATTTCCAAACCTTTCATGCCATATCCTACTACTTTCATCAACATGAGTAAGCAGTAAAGTAGAATCAGGTTCAATGAATTCATAAAATGTATACAATCTAGACTGATTATTTACCTCACCGGTAACAACCCTGGAGTTGGTTAGCATATTGTAGATGTCCATGGAATTTTTTGTGAATATGAATTTCTTTCCACTACTGGAATTCATCATCTGATACATAGAGAGAAGGTCGACATAAAGCTTGGGAACATGCAACACATTCTCAAAGCTTTTGTTGGTGAGTTCAATCCTTCATTTGCCGGTGACTTCAATAGAAGAGTTGTCCCCCATCAGAATGGGAGGACCTTTGCATGCATCCAAATAAGAATATACTTCTTTTGAGGCAGCCATATGATGTGATGTTCCTGAATCAATGATCCAAACATCGAGAGAGGAGTTGATGACAATCAAGGCACGACTAGAATTGTCTTTCTTGGAATTCAGATCTTCTGGCTTCTTCTTCTTGGCACCCTCGGGGATGTGATATCCAAGGTTGTTTTGATGAAGTATTTGAGACATAATATCAATTTTTTTTTGCATGCATGCGTATTCTGAATGGAATCCTTTGTGACAGTGTGTGCATTTCTCCCATTTTATTCCCTTTTCCCCTTTGAATCCAGAGGCATCAGTGAAGGGTTTTGTGTACCCTTCCTTCTTCGGATGTGCATGATATTTCCGTTTATCTTTATCTTTATATTTCTAATATTTGTGGCTTCCATCATGCACAATGAGTGCATGCTCCCTTGGGCCTTTGATTGTGCCCATGTTGATGAGCTTGGTTTTCTCTTGTGTCAGGGATTCGATAAAGTCCTCAAGAGAAGGCATCTTCCAGGTGGATCCAGAGGTGAATCTGACAGTATGGAATGTGGATACAAATATAGAGAATTTAGGACCAATCTTGGAGATAATGGTGAGAACCATTTGTTTCTCCTCCTTCGATTTATCAACCCTGCAAGCTTTGAGTTGCAACAGTAAATCCTTGAATTTTGTAAAGAAATCTTGGATATGCTCGAAGATTTTTGGATCCAATGTGAGAATATCTACCTCCAGCATGTGTCCCCTCATCTCATCCTATTTTCCAAATATCCCTTCCAAGGTGGTCTAGGATTCATTGGGAGTCTTAGAAGAAGATATGTGAAAAAGGAGATTGGGAGAAATAAGACTGCAAATTGTTCCGAGTGCCTCATCCATGCGATTTAAGTACTTGGATTTTTCTATGGATGATGTTGGTTCTATATCTGTATTCAATTTTAACCTATACAACCCTCTGGTTCAGAGATATATGGCTATTTTATCCTTCCATGCAAAAAAGTTGTAAGGTGTAAGAATTAATTCTTTTTGGAAATCCATCTTTCCGCTGTCTTCAATTTTTTGCACCTACAAAACATTTTGGTGTAGCTTTTGCTTAGCAGTCCATCGGCTCTGATACCATGTAAACCTGTTGAACCTGCACATAATATATCTAGCTAAACAATAATACACACATTTGCAGAGATAATTGGAGAAATAAGAAGAAGGAGAGAAAGAATGAAAGAATTCTCATTAACCGTTGTGAATAATGAATAATTTACACATGATATACTCTTTATAACTCAATGAGTGCACACTGGAGAAGAACCAATGCACCATAGTGGTGGTTTAGATTGATCTGGACACACACCATTAGTTACTGGAGTGAATTTTCACCTAGTCTAGTCTCTCAAGCAGTTACGGGAGTGAACTGCCACCTAGTTGAGTTAACTAGTCAACTAGTCTTCAATTAACTGACTGAACAAAGAGTAGTGAGGAGTAACTCGGGGAATCAAGGGTAATGTGCCAGTCTGGTGATGATACCAAGGAAAGTTTGAATTAGCATGGTGATGATCCCAATGTTTCATGGTGACAAAACCAATGCAACATCTAAACTCAACTCAACTAGTCAAACTAAAGTGTCAACTGAAAGATAATATTCTCTAGGTGGAATATTATCCCCTAAAAAATAGGAGACTGGATAATGAATAATTATGACTAATAAACAAGGAAAAACCTTAGGAAAAATAAATCCTAGGTGTGTGTGAAGTAACTCCAACACTCCAATATGACTTAGGGGTCATGGACAACTATTTTCAATGTGTCAAGGGGTGGCGACACTCAACAAAGTGAATGTGACACTAGTTAAGGTGCATAAGACACTTGCAACAGTGCATGTGACACTTAACAAGGTGCATACGTAACTTTGTGACACTTGTGACACTTAGGGTGCGAAAATCAAGTGTGACATTTTGGTGTGTAACATATGCCCCCTAAAGTGTGAGGTCAGAAGAGAAAATGATGGCCAAAACACTTTAAAAATTATTCAATGCAAGGGCGTTAGAGTGGGAGAACCTGGCAGAAGCTGCAAACAATCATCAAACAATATTAATATATGTTCCATTTCCGAGGCAGGCATACCTATGATTGAAATACAAGATGCGTCAAAGCATGGCCACTGACCAATACGATGCAGATCCATGAGAATACTGACTAAGGATATGGCCACCAGAGATACAATGTGGATCTATACCTCCATGACATGAACTGATTGCAACCATAAAAAATACATAGTGGAGCTACGAGATGAGAAGAACATAGCCACTGACCAATACAAAGTGGATCTATGCAACAATATATATATATCAGTAAGATTTCTAGCATGGTGATTGTACTGAAATATTTTACATGCTCAAATGATCTCCATCCCAGGCTGGGCAAAGGACATAATAGAGTGAACTCCCAACCAAGGGTCTTCATCCTGATCTCGATGTGGTAAAAATATAACCATGTTAATAGATGATTTGATGTTGAACATGGTAGATTTCTCTTGATTACCATTCATTGAGGTAAACTGTTAACAAGTGTGAGGGAAATCACCAATGATGACAATGACTCTCAAGTTACCCTAGTATATTCCAATGAATGTGAATAAATGAGCTGAGGTCGAACATTCGTGGAATCATACGATCAGAGGTCAATGATGTAAACCTACTATCGGAAGCGAGGAGGAATTTAATTGAGGCATGTAGGTCCCAAGGTACTAACTGTGTTCTAATTATAATTCCTAGATAATGTGCTGAAGTCAACAGGAAAAGACTCGTCGAAGGAGGGAATTGATGTATCCCCCATCATCGACACAAAACTAACATAGGAAAGTGATTTAATATGGTGAATTGAATGAGTATGGATTGACACAGGAAATGGAAACTGGTAATACTGCAAATGCATGGTTTGAAGTGAAACTTCCCTTGAACATTGCAAGGCATGAAAATTGACTTGGCAACATTGACTCGACGAGTACCAAGAACATAATGTGACAACAATAAGAGCACTCTTCGACTGGAACAAAAAAGTATAGCGCCACATGGAATTGGTATGACTCATAGACAAGTAGATTACCCAAATGTAAGATGAGATACAAATAGGTGCTATTTTTAAGGGCGAAAACAACTGCCGTAATGGATTCCAAAAACATTGACCCACTTCCTTCAATTTTCCCCCATCCAGATAGATGAGTACCTATTTATTTTTTAACAAGCTTGAGGAGGATAACATATGGTCAATATATCTCATCCTTCATATGCATCCCTCGACATATGTTTAACGAACCTAAGGTAAAATCGACTGACATAGGTCCTTTGATTCATAGTTTTACAAGCCCAAAGAAGGTAAAATCGATGCTTTTTCACGTTTAGAGAGTATGAAAATAACTTAGTCTCCCAATCCCGAAAAAAATGTAAAATAATACAGGGGAGAAATCTTATAATCATGCTTGATTACAGTATTCCTTTTTCATAATTTGTCTCGCGAGGCTAAAAAAGAGATAAACTACCACTCGAAAGATGCCATTTCAAACATTTTAACGAGTGTGAAAGGAAGCAAGCTCACTCAACAATATTTTCATGTTTAGGGATTCTGAAAAGAACTTAAAGGAAACTCCAAAGAGTTCCTTTTTCGTATAGATTTTATGATTCCAAAAAAGAGTTAAAAGTATACTTAATAACCTAGTTTCATGTATTTACGAGCACGAGAAAGAACAAATACTAAGCTCTTTCTAGAAAAAACTACCACGTTATGAGGGAAACGACTCCCAAGCAAGGATAAATCCTAGAAGCGTGTCTCTCTAGAGGTATTTCCCCCCCACATTGTGTGATAGAAGCTAGTGGTTTCACTCTAGCATGATGTCTAGAGGCTGGAGACCTGCCTCCCAAGTGTTGTTTTCTCTGACGAATCTTCTTCTTTCCTCGTTTAGGCATCTGGTTACTAATAGAAATATTTTCACTGTTAGGATATTTAGACACTTAGTAGTTAGTTAAGATCTACTTGGTCTAATGTGTCGTTAGGTAAAAGTGTGTTTCCTAGTGTGTTTCTTTAGTATGCATTAATATGCATTTGTAGTTAGGAAATCCGACGATCACGATATGTTCTTGACATAGAGTGATCCGACGGTTCATACTCTCCTCGATATTAACATCCATTGATCTATGGCTTGACACCCAATTGGTCCATGATATCTATTTAAAGAGCATGGAGGGTCATTTGTCGATGATCGATTGTAAGAAACTCTCTTGTAAAATCTCTTTGTAATCTTTTTCTTTGCATTAATAAACTACTCCAAGTGGCCGTGTTGGCTGGGGTCGTGGATGTTTCCCTGTATGGGTTTTGCCATGTGAAAACATTGGTGTGTTGATATTTGATCTGGTTATGTGAGTGATTACTGAAGGTGTTCATCCTCTGTTGGAATACCTGTGTTTTTGAACATGGTATCAAAGCCTATTTGAAGACCCACTCCTGTTGTAGATTGAGATCGTGAAACTGAGTTTCCTCATATCCATTTTATGTCATTTTCGTACATTTCTGGTATGAGAGGACTGTTCCATTGCATCTAGAGTACATGTTTCATTCAAGAACATTTTTTTTTTTGACTCGAAAAGGTTTCCATTTTCCCAATATACAACCATTATAGTCAGATCTGGAGGTATAAAACTTGAATATGCATTTTTTAAAAATTTTTGCAGAGTAGTATTTGGTTTTGTATTATTTATTTTCCGGTTGCTACTCTGTTTTGTATTATTTATTTCCGGGTTGCTACTATTTTAGATCTGCGTATTCTCTTTGCCCCGTTCCCTGTGTAATCTCAGAAAATTAGAAACAAATAGGAAAAGGTGCATCTTCCGGGTAAGCTAACCGAGATCTAACACTTGTTGTCATCAAGTTTTTTTTTTCTTGTGTGAAAAGAGTTTTTTTTAGCATGCTCTCCAAGGCCGTCTTCCACAACAACAACACCCCCAATCCTCCTTCTGAACATTACAATATGTTTTGCTAGACCATTTGGTTAAAAGTTGCCTTATTAAGTAAGAGGTCTTGAGTTCAAGTCTCTCTTTTGTTACTTTTTTTGAAAAAGTTATGCTAAAATTGTAAAGTGTATTTCACTTCTAGTATAAAAGTGAATCACTATAAGTAGCTTTAATATTTTATTTTAGAGTTATTTATTTTGCATGCAGATTTTCTGTTATAAAGTAACTTCATTGTAAAGGTGATCCCCACTTCTCTTTATAAAAGTGGTTCACTTCATAAAGCAACTTACACTATCACTTGGTCATTTGTTGACCATTTATGCATGTTTTTTAAAAGGGCATAACTCTCACATCCGAAGTCTGTTTTCAGTGCCATTTGTTTTTAAACCGCATAAATTTTTGATCTCTTTCCATTCAGATCATCAGTTTCAACTTTTAAATCTATATTATCTGCATATTTAATATAGATTCTACAAGTAATCTCTTACTTACCATCACCAACTACTTCCAATGGAAATCCCATATGGAGAATTTATTAAGAAGTAAAGGTTTGTACCGGATTACCTTGGGAAAGGAAACAACACCCACTGATGCTGATAAGAAATCCAAATGGGATAATAAGAATGACAAAGAACATGGATTAATCAGAATGTCCATCTCTAATGATTTAAGGTTCCACCTTCAATCAATTGATGAACCCAAAGAAGCTTGGGAAAAGATTGAATCTGTGTTTGGTAAACACAATATTATTTGAGCACAACAGTTAGAAATCAAGTACTAACTTTAAGTCCAAGTGTTTTTTATTGCATTGAAGACTATCTATCTAAGTTTAAAACACTCAGAACTTTATGTGAATAATGTAAGATAAAGATAGACGAAGATAGTTGCATCTATCTTATTCTTTCTAAGCTAGGTAGTGCATATTCTGTGTTTGTATCTACCTTTTATGCCATGTAAGAGGCTCTAGGGGCAGCTTATCAAAAACCCAGTCTTGAGAAATTTTGTGATGCTTTGATTAGAGAGAAAGATAAGCTAGTACAACTTGGAGTGATCAACACTGCAAGTACCTCCAACAAAGCCTTAGGTGTCCATCATAAATATAAACCCAAGAATACCAAGAAACAACATCCTCGCCCCAATAACAAGCAATATAAGGGTCCCAAAATCACTCAGATAGATTTCATTCCTAATGGAGACAAAGGAGAAAAATATAAAAATAAGAAGAGTAACATACATTGCAAATTTTGTGATAAAGATGGTCATGATGAGTCCAAATGTTTCAAGAAGATGGCAGCTTTAGAAGCAACGATGAATAAATGCAACATCGTTATTGATTCTACTTCTTCTTCTTCTTCTCATGGACATGCACTTTCTGCTTCTGGTTTCTCCCTCGATAGAACTTCTACTTCTACTTCTGATGAGTGGCTTATTGATTTTGGAGCATCTTATCATATGGATAAGGATAGAGACATATTTTCTACTCTAAATGAATGTAACACCAAGAAAATATTTGTTGGTGATGATAGATCTCTTAGTGTTGAAGGATCTGGAACAATTCAAGTAGAAAATGGTCATTTCAATGATGTATTATGTGTTCCAAGTCTTTCTTGTAACCTTATATCAGTATATCAAATCACTCATTTAGGTGAAGGTAAAACCGTAGAGTTTTCACCTCACCAAGTTGTAATCAAGGATCAAAAATATCCTAAGCATGTTCTTGCAACTGTAATTGTTGATGATATTACTAGGTTGTACAAGTTTGACAACTTTGGGTCATCATTGTTTTCATCAGTTTTTGTTTCTCATAGTGATGACTTGAGAAAACTTTGGCATGAGTGGTTTGGTCATATAAATTATATCTCATTGCAACAACTATGTAATCAATAGATGGTGACTGGTCTTTCTCTTGTTTCATGCAGAGATAGTGTTTGTGCTGGTTGTGTTCTCGACAAACATCATCAGGATAGTTTTGAAAAAAATGCCTCTTGGCACGCCTCAGGTCCTTTGCAATTTGTTCACAATGATTTGTGTGGTCCACTTTCTTCTCCTTCTTTTTCTGGGTGCAAGTATTTCTTAAATTTCATTGATGACTTTTCCAGACGTACTTGGGTTTACTTCTTAAAACTTAAGAGCAATTTTTTTGGCCTACAAGGCCCTTGTAGAAAAGCAATCTGGACATCAAATTCAAATATTAAGAACAAATAATGGAGGTGAATATGTGAACAATAATTTTACAAGTTACTGCACTACATAGGGAATCCAAATGCAACACATTGTTCCATATACACAACAACAAAATGGTTTTTCTAAGAGAAAGAACCACACATTAAAAGAAATGGCTAATTGTATGATCCAATCTAAGGGATTAAGTCTAAAGTATTGGGCGTAAGCCATCAACTGTGCAAATTACATAGTAAATCTCACCTCCACAAAGGCTCTTAAAAATATAACACTGGAAGAATATTGGAATAAAATTAAACTATATGTAAGTCACTTCCGTGTATTTGGCAGTATAACATGGGCTCACATTCCTGATGAGAAAAGGAAAGCATTGTAGCCTAAAAATGAGAGGTGTATATTTGTTGGTTATTTTGAAGATGTGAAAGGTTATAGACTTTTTCAACCACATTGTAATAAAATTATTATTAGAAGAGATGTTAAATTTGATGAAAATATCTTGGCCTGCGAGCCTAATTCGACATTTGTGCCTTCTTTGGCCCATGAGCCTAATTCGACGGTTGTGCCTTCTTTGTCCTGTAAACCATCTTTGGTGTTTGTGCCTTCTTCTGTTCTGGTTTCTTCTTCAGATGATGACAATGAGGATGAAAATCCACCTCTGCATGCTCACCTTCTTCCAGATGATTCCTTTTAACCTGAACCAACACTAACTCCACCACTTCCTAGATGGGTCCGTTCAACACGAGACGCAGTTGGTGATATTGTCGGTGATCCTTCAGATCAACATCGGACACGTTCACAGTTCCAGCAAACCTCTTCTCTTTTGGCTGAAGTTTCAGAAACTCATGATCCAGATACATTTGTAGAAGCTTCAGGTAATCCAGATTGGGATACAACAATGAATGAAGAGTATCTTTCTTTAATGGAAAATGATATTTGGGATCTTGTACCTCTTCCAAAAGGAATAAAACTTGTCATATGTAAACGGGTCTACAGAACTAAGTATGCATCAGATGGAAGTGTTGAAAGACACAAGGCTCGGTTAGTTTCCAACAGATTTTCACAAGTTGAAGGAATTGACTATAATGAATCCTTTTCCCATGTAGCCAAAATGAATTCCATCCACCTTGTTCTTTCCCTTGCTGGCTCACATAAATGGGAGGTCCATCAGATGGATGTTAAATCCTCCTTCTTGCACAAATATTTGCAAGAAGAAATATACATGGAACAACCTCTTGGCTATGTCCAGAATGACTCTAGCCTTGTTTGTCGCCTTAAGAAATATCTTTGTGGTCTCAAGCAAGCTCCCTGAGCTTGGTATGCCAAAATGGACAGCTCTGGATTCTCTATATGCCATTATGATCCTAATGTCTATACCAAGAAAGTAGGAAGCCATCTCATAATCCTTGTCCTTTATGTTGATGACCTTATCCTTACTGGTAGTGGCTCAAAAATTTTAAACCATGTGAAAACCAACCTTAAGAAGAAATTTGAAATGAGAGACTTAGGATTTTTGCACTATTTCCTTGGCCTCCAAGTTTTGCAAACCAATGAAGGAATTTTTCTTTCCCAGTCTAAGTATGCTTGTGACCTTCTTCATTGCTTTCACATGGACGATTGTAAACCAACCCATTCTTCCTTCTAGTATAGAGTCAAGCTTACTGCCACCTGTACTTCTCCTGAAGTTGATGCCACCTTGTACCTTTAGTTAGTTGGTAGCCTCTTATACTTGAATCATAACCGTCTTGATCTTTCCTTTGCTATTGGTATTTTTTCCCGGTATATGCAAACACCCTATGAAAGCCATTGGAAAGCAGATAAAAGGATACTTTGTTATGTCCATGGTACAATTCAGTTCGGGATACATTATAGTTCAGGGGGGACTCCTTTATTGGTTGGTTTCACTGATTCAGATTGGGCTGGGGACCCTAATGATCAGAAGTTTACTACAGGTTATGTTTTTAGCCTTGGTTCAAGAACCGTCACTTGGGCCTATAAGAAACAACAGACTATTTCACTTTCTTTAGAATAAGCAGAGTACCGAGCAATGGTAAATGCAAGTCAAGAAGCCTTGTGGCTTTGACAGATCCTTTCAGAGTTTGGATTCCAACAACAACATCCAACCAGCTTTTGGTGTGACAATCAGAGTGCCCTCAAGCTCCCCATTTCAACATCAACGTAGAAAACACATCGAGCTACACATGCACTTCATCAGAAAGCTCATTCATGATCAAGTTATTGAATTTCTCTTTTTCCCTACAGAATATAAAGTTGCAGACATTTTCACAAAGTCTCTTATAGAAGCGAAGTTTTCCAAACTTTGATCTATGTTAGGAGTTCAGGAAGTTGTCATTAAGGGGGGATAGGCTCTAATGCCTCCTTCCTTCTTCTATTGTGTCACTATTGTAAATCCTTCAATCCTATCCCAAGTTGTTCTTAAGGGGGGATGTTAGGATATTTAGATACTTAGGAGTTAGTTAAGATCTACTTGGTCTAATGTGTCATTAGGTAAAAGTGTGTTTCCTAGTGTGTTTCTTTAGTATGCATTAGTATGCATTTGTAGTTAGGAAATCAAATGGTCACGATATGTTCCCAACATAGAGTGATCCGACAGTTCATACTCTCCTTGATCTTAATGACCATTGATTCATGGATTAACACCTGATTGGTCCATGATCTCTATTTAAATAGCATGGAGGGTCATTTGCCGATGATCGATTGTGAGAAAATCTCTCTGTAATATTTTTCTTTGCATTAATAAACTGCTCCAAGTGGAAGCGTTGGCTGGGGCCGTGGATGTTTCCCCGTAGGGGTTTTACCACGTGAAAACATCAGTGTGTTGATCTTTGATCTGGTTATGTGGGTGGTTACTGAAGGTGTTCGTCTTATGTTGGAATACCTGTGTTGTCGAATATTCACTAGGCAGAGGAAAAGAAGGTTCAAGTACTCGATACAGAGTAAGACTCGATTATAATGGAGGGGGGTCTATTTCATTTTTTAACGAGCTTGATAGAGACAATGAACTTTTCTCGTAGGAATCCATTTCATTTTTTAATGATCTTGACATAGGAAAATAACTATGCTCATCGAGACCAGGTACTACCAAAGGATAAAATAATTCTAAGGATTGTCGCACCTAAGTCGAAATCATGTTTAACGTGGAAAAATTTGCAGTGGCAGGAGCGGGAAAAGGAAACACCCCCATGAGCAAGGAATCCTTAAGAAGACCTACGCCTACACTCTCAAGACCATTCTGTCCTAGAAAAGGGACATTATTCACTACAACATTGTGGTGATCTGGAGTTTTATAGTCAAGTTGGTCAATAGTGATAATTTTTCCTTGATGGGGAAATCATAAGATACCAAAAACAAAAGATGTGATGGAAATCATCGCATAGAACCAACCATGACCAAGTGTCAAATTGTAATCCATGGGTGCATCAACCACTTCAATATCAATCAAAACAGTTTTACCCTTCAACGTCATAGAGAAATATTGCAAGAGTTCGTGAGTTTGGAAACCACATCCATCAAATGTTTTTAGGGTGGTAGGGGATTGGATAAGTGTAGGAAAACCAAGGGCTCTCCAAAAAGGAAAATACTTGACATAGGTGGAGGCTCCCTCATCCAAAACAATGCGATGGATGTTATTTCCACCAACCAAAACTTGAATTTGGAATGCTAAGTGGTGGGAAAGCCTCTTCTTAAAATAATCTAGATTAAACGTAATCAATTTCGACTCCTCGGGATCCATCGGTCCAATGGATGATAATAGGGTTCTATGTTGATGATCCAGATTTAGGAGCGAAATGAACTGATTAAAAGACTAAATACAATAAACACAAAGATAGGCAAAATAACACAAATTTCTAGTGAACAATATCATCTATTAAATAATGAAATAGGCTGAAACTGTAAAACTACAGAACTGAAACTTGCTCGAATGGTGGTATCTATCTCTGAGAAGAGATGTGACTGCTACACACATCCTTCTAAGAAGAATGGATTACAATGAGGCTCCATAGGCCCTTTTAATATTACTCATGAATTCCAAAACCATAGACATCCAAAAACCTAACCCTAGAAGGTGAAACACCAAAAGTCACGTGGGCCCTATGGGTAAGTTGGTGTAATTTGGTACCTCAACTTCCTAGGGTCATAAATTTTTCATACGACCTCTGTTTTAGGCACGTGATGGCCGGTTGGAAAGGTATTTCAGAGAAATACACATTTTTCTATCAGACTCTGAATTTGTCTATAGTCTGACTGTGGTGAGTAAAAAAAACAAAGTTTAGGGGCCCAAAACATCCCTAGAAGAACAAAAATATGTGCTGACATGAAAACATATAAAATAAGAAAGTTGGAATAGGAAAGAGGCCACCTGTATCCACTTGGAGAATGTGTGAGGCTTTAGACAACCCAAGAAGTGTAGAGCTCACAATTATAAAGTAATACAGAAAGACATGCTGAATAAAAATTGAACATGAGGAGCCAGTTGGAATAGGTGGGTGGCCACCGATATCCGCCTAGATAAATACTCCCCCCTTAAGAAGAAATGGTATCCATTGCATTGATTTCCCCCATCAGGTGAGGAAACTTCTGCTGGATTTGGCCCCGGGTGAGCCACTTTCCTTGGTGTAGGAGTTGCCTTGCCTTGACAACCCGATAGAGCTGGATCCGCTACTAGAGAGTGCCCTTGACCTGTGTGTCCACTATCTTATCGGTGGATGCTTGTTCCATGCAGTCAGGGTTGAGCTCTATTGGTGTCATTTGTTCGATGATCTTAGAGGTGTCCAATAATGGAGGAAAATATGGCTGAAGGAGGTCCACATTGAATACTAGATGCAGACCAAGAAATGGTGGAGTGTTGAGCTCAAAAGAATTGCTACCCACTAACTTGGTGATAATGTAAGGCCCATAAAGAAGTGGGTGAAGCTTCCGATAGGGCCTGGTGAGATGCTCCTTCTGCAAATGTAACCAGAATTTGTTGCAAACCTGAAACTGGTGTGGTACCCTATGTTTATCATGCCCCTTCTTGTACTTAGCATTGGATTTCTATAGAATCTCCTGGACCTGTTGGTGGATGTGATGAATCCACTCAATGAACTTGGTGGCTTTGTCGATCATAGACTAATCATGGGAAGAGTTTATCTATGCGGTGACAAGAGGAAGTGCAACATCAATGGATCCCAAGGGTTGGAATCCCAGACCCACCTGAAATGGGCTATGGATGGTGGAACTATGGAGAGCCCTGTTGTAACTATGTTGGACATATGGGAGACTCTCGTCCCATGTACAAGGATTCTTAGAATTGTACATGCGCAGGATGTGCACAATCATCTGATTGATTACCTCGGTTTGGCTATCAATTTGGGGGTGGAAAGAAGTGGATTTTGTGAGCTTGGTGTCCAACAGAGACCAGAGACTCGACCAAAAGGTGCCAAGGAACCTGCTGTCTCGGTCGGAGATGAAGATCTGTGTTATCCCAAAGTGAACCCAAACTCGTTCAAAGAAGAGCTTGGCAGTCTCTACCGCTGTGACACTCTTCTTACAATTTGTAAGGATGGCCATTTTCAAAAACCGATCAACAAACACAAATACATAGTCATTTCCGTTCTTGGTGGATGACAAACCAGACATGTAATCCATGGAGATGGATTCCCACGAATTCTTAGGAATAGGAAGAGGGGTGTATAAGCCTTGCTTCTTGATGGATAGCTTGGCAATGGAATAGGTAGTGCAAGATCTGATATACTTGCAGATGTCCTGTCGAAGTTTTGGCAAATAAAAATGTTTCTAAAAAATGACCACAATTTTCTCTATGCCAAAATGTCCTGCCACCCGACTGTAGTGGGCTTCCCAAATAAGCTTTTCATGCTCTCTTGTAGGAACACAGAGATGGCCCAAGTGGCATAAGAGTCCGTCCTGGATGTGAAAATTAGTGACGGTGGTGCCTGTACCCAAGAAATGATATGTGGTGGTGAAGTCCAAATCTTGCTGGTAAAGTTGGGGCCATTCCGATGTTTCATGTCCACAATAATGGAGCACAGTGGTGAGTGTAGCCACAAGAGGCCGACTGAGACAACCAACGACATGATTGTAGATACCTGTCTTATACTTGATGTTGATATGGAACTGCTGCAGGTAGGTGGACCACTTTTGATGGTGGTCATTCTATAATTTCCCCTGTGTCTGTATGAACTGCAGAGGCTTGTGATCAATGTGTATGATTGTCTCTATCCCCATTATGTAATGTTTCCATTGACAACATGCTTGTACAATGGAATACATTTCCTTGTCATAGGTGGGGTATTTATGGACAGTATTAGAGAGTGTCTCACTATGGTATGCCACCATATTCCCATTCCGAGTGAGGACTGCGCCCACAACATAGTCAGATGTATCAATCTCAATCTTGAATGGTTGTTGCAGATCAGGCAAGGAGAGTATTGGAGTTGAGCACACACGATTTTTCAGATCTTCGAATGCTCGTTTCTGCTCCTTCCCCGACATGAAATTGGACCTACCACCTCCCTTG
Source organism: Picea sitchensis (assembly GCA_010110895.2). Taxonomy (NCBI): domain Eukaryota; kingdom Viridiplantae; phylum Streptophyta; class Pinopsida; order Pinales; family Pinaceae; genus Picea; species Picea sitchensis. Next base: position 26,343 of record SNQJ01S0069811.1, on the reverse strand, counting down.
GTCACCTGGCTATGGGCCCATGCAATATGGGAGAATCCCAACACGAACCGTCGGTAAAAATTGGCTAGTCCCAAGAAGCTCCGAAGCTCGGTCAGTGTGGTCGGGGCTGGCCAGTCACGGATGACTTGAATCTTATCTTGGCTAAAATTTGGTGGTAGAGACCATGGAATTGGGTTCAACATTGATAATCCGCTTCCCTCCTTCAAGATTGACTCAGAACCAGAATCGAACTCTGACTCAAAAGCCTTCAGCTCGACCAAAAGGGATTTCTTGGAGCGACATTCGTTGGTGTTGTGCCAAGGACTTTTATGGTACTCACACCATTTTCCCGTGTCCTTCTTCATCTTCTCATTGCCCTTCTTGTGTTGCGGCTTGGATGGGTTTTACCAAGGGAGACCATATCGACTTGGTCCCTTGCTATATGGGTTGGGGTTTCCTTTTCCCTGCTTTGGTTGTGAGGAGTTGGCAGATCCAAACTCTCATCGTTTCTTCTTAAATTTCTGCTGGATCTTGACAGCGTATCTATAAGCCGTGCCCAATGAGGTGATATCCATGAAATCCATTTCTGTTTGAATGTATATATGTAAACAACCATGGTATTTGAGAACCATATGATGCTTAGAATATTTGATACCCAATTTGGTGCGTAGGGTATGGAAAATGTTGGTGAAGTCTGGTACTGTCTGGTCCCTTTCTTGACGTAGGGTGGTCCATCTGGTGTACTGGTCCTCATAGCTTCCAACAAGGTAGTACTGCTATTTAATGGCATTCCATAAAGAATCCCATGTAGGGGCCACCACAAAAATTGCAGATTCCTCCACGACCATTTTCTCAGAGTAAGTATCCTACCCGTCTTTAACATGGGGAATGGCCTTGAGGAGTGCAAAATTGATATTTTCCCTATCGGAAAAATTGTGGACTCAAAAATATCCTTCGAGAAGATTCAACCATTTATCTACAACATCCACATCTATTAGTCCTTAAAATAATGGAATATAAAAATTTACCTGTACCTTGAAGGGGGTTGCATGGCTATTTGATGAAGATGCTTCTCCCGTGGGCAACCCTCGAAGGATCTACGCGAAGTTGTCCATCATTCAGTTCCTTTGTCGTGCGAGGGCTTCCTCAAGCAACATTTTAATAGGATATCTTTCTCCATCATATTTCTTCTCATATCCCATGGGTTATTGTCGCGCTCAATGCAACTGATCTGGTAATGGCTCAATTGGATCAAGTCCCAACTTTTTATACCCAGACCTTGTTAGGGACATGCACCAAAATAAAAATAAATAAATGAAGAGCAGAACACTCTGTTGGCCCTTGGTTATGGAACTATGCGAAGATCAAGGAAGAAAAGGGAGAATGCGAACTTCGTGGAAGACACAATGATTGTTATTGGGTCGAAGTGAGCAAAAGAGCAGAAAATATGGAGTGAAGCCCAAGAAGGAAAGCCATTAGAAGAGGATATCGAGGATGCTAGATAAGCAAGGAAGAAGGATCCTGGACAGGTCAGCAAGAGGAAAAATCCACCGTTATATACTTTGGAGCACCGCCCAAGAAGGAAGGATAGACAGGTTGGCAAAGCCCTGAAAATATGGGTCAAGTTGACCTAGAGTTCTAGACACCTAGGGTTTTGGTATCTAGGGTTTTGGACACCTAGGTTTTGGCCTAAGGATGTCAGTGAGCTATTGTAATGTATAAATAGAGGTCACGAGGGCCTAGTTTTGGTTGGTACTTTTGGGTTGGTAAGATAGTGTTTTTATTGTTGCTGTTGGTATTGAGTTGATTGAGAGAGGAGTATTGTGTGAGAGGGAAGTGCTGAGTACAAGAGCCTTCTGAGTTGTAAGATCGTCAGCTAGGTGCGAAAATCAATCCTGCAGTTGGGTGCCCAGGGAGGGGAGAGAAAGAGAGGAGAAGAGAGAAGATCTACCAGCTAAGAGCGCAGACAAGAACTGTATGCTTTACCTTAATATAATATAGCACAGTTATGTGGACGTATCCCTAGAGAGAGGGGGAACCACATAAATTTTGTGTTGTGTGTGATTGATCTTCTATCTCTGTCATTAATATACTGTGATTGCATTACTATTTTAGATTTGATAAGTAGATGTGCAGAATAGGTCTAAGTTGATAAGTGATATATGAATGCTATGTTGTTCTTGTGTTAGATCCACTTGATATTCCCCTTGGTTGTAGACATCTCTGTCCTACAATCCCCTCATAACCACTTCAGGTGAGACTGCATTTGCTTCGCAGGTGTTTCCGAAAGGGCCAGTAGTTAGGGCTTGTTAGTGCACTCTTGGAGCTGAACCCTGGGTCTACCCCTGTACCAACGAATGGTTCCATTGCCGGGAGATGAATCATTTTAAGAGAATGTCAAGGTGGTTTCCATCGAAGACATAGATTCAAAAGTGGATAGAAGATCAAGAGAAGGACTTCGATGAAGCCCATAATATGAACCCTAATCTTAGCACTGAGGATTGGCTAGAAATATATATCTTCACCGATATACACGATATATTCTTTAGAGGGATCCATCAGGAGCTATATGAGTGGCTAGCTATATTAGTCAATACCTAGTTCAAGATCCGATCTAGACTTCTTGTGGTCTAGACGTCAGAGTTGGTCAAGAAGGTCAAGAAAGTTGATAACACTGTATCATGAATAGTAGATCACTGGTTTGATAGTACCATTGGAGGGTACATCACAGAGTTTGCTATTGATAGAGTAGAATTGTATAGCCAAGTCGAGAGATATTTTTTCAAGGGACCTCGAGGGAAATTTTTGCATTTTCTGAAGCTGAGAATCAAGATGATATTGCATGAGAAGAACATCTTGAATATACAATAGATTGGTCAGATCAAGAAAGGCTAATGTTCAAAAGTTCGGAAAGCGATAATGACAACAACACAAAATCTGGACATATGCACAGTGGGAGAGTGTTCCGAGAGGTCCACCTTGAAAACCTGTTTAAGAAGAACTACGGGGAGGAGGGTTTCTACAGTGGAGAAGAAGCAGATCTGATGGACGAAGAACATTCAGAACCTGCTAGGATAGAGGAAGGACAAGTTGAAGAGCTTCGTCGAGGAGAACCTGAAAACTCAGAAACCGCACAAACCATCAAAGTAAGTACTGTTATCCTTCCTATTGATTCAGTATTAAGCAATCAGAGTAATCCCAGTCATTAGAGCGTCCAGAGCATTGTCCACAGTATCCCACCACATATTCAGTCAGGAACCCTAAGAAGATCTATGGCAAATGAGATGAGACTCCCTATCTTTAGGGGAGATGGATCTGAAGATCCTTATCACCACTAGTTTCTATGTGAAGCCATATGGAACATTAAGAATGTCACAGATGAAGCTATCAAAAGAACCCAGTTCAGTACAACTCTCAGAGATCGCGCACTGAGTTGGTACATGAAACTTGTCCAAGGACTTAAAAAACCTAAGCCATTGAATCAGATCAAGAATGCGCTGATTGCAGAATTCAAGAAACCTAAATCAAAATCCCAATGTATCAAATAGATGAAAGAGATCAAGCATAAGGTGGCTGAACTTGTTTGGGAGTTTGATTAGAGATTCAAGACCTTAACAGGTCGATTAACTTTTCAGATCCCAGACAAGCAGAACAAGGAATAGTTCATTGCTACCCTTCTACCACATATCAGAGTTCCCCGGATGCAACCGAATATTTCTTCGTAGGCTGAGGCGTTGGAGATCGCCATGAAGCTATAATCAACCCCCATGGGAGAATCCATCTCAGGTATGAGCCAAATCTTGAGTCAACTAAATAGTTTGTCTCTACAGGTCGAAGATATGAAGAAAGACAAGGGAAAAGATAAAAGAGAAGACATCTGGTGTGTTAGATGCAAATCATAAGGTCATGACAAGGAACACTTCCCTCTATTCAATGAATACTTTGCTTCTGGAGCTCCGAGCCCCTTGAAGCAAGTCACCTTACCCTGGTGCGAGGTATGCAGGAACATACATCGTACTGGTGAGTGATATTATATGCAAAAGTATGTTCAAACACCTGCAAATTTGTACTGTACATTCTGTAAGTCCGTAGGACATGATGATAGGGATTGTAGGGCTTATGATTTGATGCATGAAAGGTTAAGAGACATATATAAGATTCAAGGCGAAGTACAACAAGAAGGAAACACTACACAATACAACTCTCTGGGAAGTGGAAACTTCAATCCTCGTGGTGGATTCAGAGGAATAGGACAAGGAGGAGGAATGAGTCGAGGCCGAGGATAGATCATCTGTTATAAATACACACAGTCATGACACCTCGCAAGGGATTGTCATAACCCTTGTACCACTTGCAGCTACTGCAACTCATTTGACCATGTTATAGAAGATTGTCCTGTACTTCTAGCTAAGATTCAGGAAAGATGAGGAACCCAACAGAACCCGCAAGTGCAAATGATCTATGCAGAACCTCATGGAGAAGACCCTAGAGTCGCTGTTCTAACTAGAGGAGGCGTTGTTACAGGAGAAGACAGACTGACACAAGGGAAGACCACAGAAGATTCAGGAATAAAAAAAGATGCAGAGAAGACCCAAACTTTTGATGCAAATAAAGAAAGACAAATGTTTGAGGAATCTAGGAAATAATTCATAGGAAACCAAGGCTATGCATCAAAGACAAGACCAGAAGTGAGAGAATATGGAATGCCTCTAGCATTTGATCAGTCTGCTTCGCCAAAAGAAGGAAAAGAGGTAAGCAAGCTCATGGAATTTCTATAGACTTGTATTAAATTGATTCAGGATGAAAATGTTGTACAAGAGCTACATAATCTAATCAGACAATATGAGCTAGGAAAGATAGACCCCTTGCTGAAAAGGGCAGCACACCAAATTGGTAAGAAGATAAGGACAAATAAGGAATTACATTTGAATGATCAAATAGGAGAGTATGAGATCGACTATGTGGTCCTCGACTTAGGGTCGGAGGTCAATGTCATGACGAAGCAAACCTTGGCACTAATGGGAAAACCAAAGTTGATCTATTCCCCTATCAGGATTAGGATGGCTAATCAACAAGCTGTCAGCCCATTTGGATGATTGGAGCATGTCCCTATGGACATTGATGGAGTAAGAACATTTGCAGATTTTGAGGTAATTGAAATAGTTGATGACAATTTCCCTTACCCCGCGCTGTTAGGAATTGATTGGGCCTTCAATAACTCCACTTTTGTTGACTTAAAGAAAAGACGTATAAATTTTAAAGGAGATGTCCTTAGGGTCATCGCACCTTTAGATATAAATGAAGGCCAGTGGCACACATAACCTATCAGAGAAGAAGACTGCGCATATTCACTAGAAAACATATATAATCTAACAACCAGACAACATGATTACATTAATCCTACAACCGATGGGAATCTAAGATGGAAAAGTGATAACACGTGCTCATCAGACTCAGAAGAATCACTGGAGAATTGGAAGAACTAGATGTATGAATTATCTACAAGGAGATGTGCTAGATTAACTAGAGAAGTTCGCTGGATCGACACAACAGTAAGTAACCTACCCACATTTGATGGTTTGAATCCATTAGAAGCCTTCCTATTAGACTTTGAAGCAAGTGTACCAACACAACAGAGGTTTTGGCAGTGAATGAGGCCTTGAAAGCCACACCAACAAGATGGTGGGGGACACACAAAAGTAATATTAGAGATTGGGTACAATGTCATACTTCGATGACAATGCAATTCTCAGCAAAAGTAGAAGGCTGCGAAGTTTGATACATAGATCAAAGCTGCCCAAAGAACCATGTGAGAAGCTATGAGGAAACCTAGAGAAACATTCCTCAAGAACAATGGGTGAAAACATTCATTAACATGCTGGACACGACACCTATCAACTGCTACCTTCAAGCAGAACTGCGCCTCATCACTACAGATTAGAAAGGTATGACTTAGAATTTTGTAACCACCTTCTTATTTGAAAGTCAATTTCCTTCAGTAGATCAAGCACTGCAAATTGTGAGACAAAAAGTATTCGAGGAGGTATCCAGCCTTTCCTTAGAACATGAAGAGGATGAATGGACTGCGCCTCTCCAGAAACTGAAAAGATATTACAACATTAATGCGGATGAAGACGATGATCCCAGAAAAGTGAACATCGCAGAAACAAAAGGCCAAAGAGATGTGGAAGGGCTAGGTGTTGAGTTACCATTTATTGGAAAACCGATCAAGATTAAGAAAGTCAATATTGGAACAGAGCACACACCGAATCTTGCCAATGTCGGAGATTAATGGGATGTTGCTACCATTGACAAGATTACTGAGTTGCTGCATGAATATCAGGACTTGTTTCCAACCAAGTTCACTGATAGAATTTCTAAGCGAATATGAATTTGCTTATATGATTGCATTGCCTACATCTATGTCTGTTCATAATGTCTTCCATGTATCATTGCTAAAGAAATATATACCTGATGCTAATCATGTTATTGATTGGAATGTGATTCAGGTAGAGCAAGAAGGTGCTTTTCAAGTGCATCCGGTGTGCATTTTGGACGAAATTCAAGCAGATCTGGAACTGAGTCATAGGGATTGTAAAGGTCCAATGGACCTGGTATGGTCCTGAGGACGCTACTTGGGAGCATGAGGATGCAATGTAGACAAAATACCCACATATTTTTGAAGATTTTTGAAAACTCTGTTGTATATGGGTGTATGATGCACTGAGAACAGTGCATAAATAAGGGGAGGGGATTGTAATATCCCTCGACTGAACCCAATTGTAAATGTAATATAAGTGTACTTAAGATAGTGAGCTGTTTTGACATCATTTTGTAATGCACTTTCCATGGTATAGTGCGCACATGAACTGCGCAGTAAAATGATGTGGTATGCACATTCTCGGATACCACGCACAGTAACTAAAAAGCGTGTAGTATGGAGGACAATGAACCTCGTGTATATGATATGTGTTATAGGTTGGTGAGCTAGTTATTATAATCTGGGATGCTTATGTTTTGGCATTAGGTCAGAACACCTAGATGTTAAAGGCCAATGCGCCTATTTTGTACATGTCTCATGATTAATATAAATACATCATTGTGCGCAGACCGACTACGATAAAAGAGATGGGGGACTGAACTTCACCAGTTAGGGAAAGGGAGGGCCAAAATTCAAGAGAAAGGAGCTAGAGAGATTAAGCCAAATGGGAATATTATATTAATATTTCCTAAAGCATAAGTATGGATAATTATTTTATCCTAAGTTCTAAAGTTGGGGACAAGTGGACCAAAGTAACTTTCGATATGACAAGTGTCAAGTTGGGGACATGCATTCATATCGTAAGGACTTAGCTCATTTGGTCACTTTTCCATGGGGATTCTTACCATCAACTTGACCATCATTCTCACCATCATTTTTTCACGATGAGTTTCACGGTGATTCCTTCCATCAATCAGTTATCCAGTCAATAATTCCATGACCATTTTCATTCACGCAGTCAGTTATCCTTGAGACATCCATTTCACCATATCTGAGCCTGTTTCCATAACCTTTTCCAGTTGGTGTACCTGGTTATCTTGGAGTGGGATTGAAGAAGTGGGTTGTCAGGCCCATGAGCAATTCTCCGAGGGAGAGAATTGTTGGGGATTGATTCCCGAAGGTGCTAAACTGCAGCTATAATGTTCTGAGACTTCCAGTCTGGCATGTTGTTGAAGCCCTGGAAGGGAAGTGGGGAAATCGAGGGAATGTTGAGTAGATAAGGGGAACACTTCCTTGGGTGGGACAAGCATGTGGGGAATGAGAGGTTGTAGGCTGTTAGTTGAGTGAGCACATGAGACAAAGACTTTCCTATTGTCCATGAGCCTTAGCCTGATTAGGAACCCTTTTCCTGGGTGGAGTTTAGTCCTAGCTCGGGGGTGACTCACTGTTGAGAGTGATGAACATTGTATTCTAAGTCTGAGAGGTTTGTGGATGGTTTGTACGCAGATGGTGAAAATATTTCCAAGATAAGTACCAATTGTATGATAAAATGATATAATGCATTGTTATTTACGTGCTTATGTTACGGTTTATCATATATGTGATTATAATTGCCTGTATGTTTATGGGTATTTTCCTGTATATGTTGGATATCTATGGTTACTGTTATTTCAGTATTAAGTCGTATATTACAGAATGTAATTGTTTGTTTATGTTTATATTTAAAGCTTCTGGAAGAGTAATGTATGTATATGTTTAAAGTTGCATGTAGTTGGAAGAATTTTTTTATGTGGCATAGCTCAGTTGATTACTGGGTATGTTACCGTATGTTCCGCAGTAAGAGAATGAAAGCATTTCCTAGAGTAGCATGGCCCGACCTGTTTAAGGCTAGGGATGTTACCAATTGGTGTCAGAGCATGAGAGATTGCTCTAGAGTGGCATTTCCTCGGCTTGTGGGTGGTCGGGGGAACGTTACAACATGGATTATAGAACCTGTTGAAGAATCAGAGTGGATAAGCCCTATGGTGGTGCAAGACAAGAAAACAAGAGAAATCAGGATATGCGTAGATCTCAGGAAGTTGAATGATGCTTTTTTACATGACCCCTTCCCTACACCATTCACTGACGAAGTGTTAGATAATGTGGGAGGCCAGGAAGTAATTTCTTTTACAGATGGATTTTTAGGATACCATCACATCCAGAATGCCAAGGAAGACCGCCATAAGACCACATTTGCAACAGAAAGGGGATCCTACCAATATACAGTGATTCCATTCAGATTGAAGAATGCCCCAACCATATTTTCCAGGGTGGTGGTCGAAGCGTTCAAGGAATTTCTGCATAAATGTTTAGAAGCATACTTTGATGATTGGACTGTTTTTAGCTTATTGAAAAATCACATTGAATGTCTAAGGCTAATGTTGGATAAATGTAGGTAGTTTCAAATTGCTTTGAATATGAAGAAGTGCATTTTCTTTTCACCATTTGGAGTTCTGTTAGGACATATTGTATGTAAGCAAGGACTGCTGGTAGATCCATTCAAGATTGCTATTATAGTTAATCTACCCCCTCCTACAATAGCTAAACAACTGCGCACTGCATTGGGACACACATGCTACTACAAAAATTTCATTAAGGGCTATGCTCATATTACAACACCCATGGACAAGTTGTTGAAAAAGGATTTTTAGTTTAGTTGGACTGAAGAATGACAACAAAGCTTCGACACACTGAAACATAAAATGGTTACTGCACCCATTCTGGTTTTCCCAGATTGGACCAAGGAGTTTCATGTGCATGCCGATACATCATCCATTGCATTGGGAGTTGTGTTATAACAACAAGGAACATGACACATTGACCACCCGTTATCCTTTTCTAGCATGAAGCTATCCACAATTGAGATTAATTATACCACTACTGAAAGAGAGGGATTACCCATGGTGTATACATTGCATAAATTTCACCACTATTTGTTGTGAGGACACTTTAAAATGTTTACTGATCACTCCACGCTGAAGTACCTAGTCAACAAGCCAGTGTTGGGGGGAAGAATATGCAGATGGGTTCTGCTATTTCAAGAGTATGATTTTGAGATCATAGTAAAAATAGGAAGAATGAACAAGGGTCCTGACCACTTGTCGAGGTTGGAACATGGAGAAGAGCCCACTAATTTGGAAGATATACTACCAGATGCACAACTAATAGCCAATAGAAAGATCGATGATCACTTCACAGAACAAGGAATGGTTCATTACTGCCCTTCTACCACACATCAGAGTTACCCAGATGAAACAGAAGATTGCTTCGTAGGCTGAGGCGTTGGAGATCACCATGAAGCTAGAATCAACCCCCATGGGAGAATCCATCTCAAGTATGAGCCAAATCTTGAGTCAGCTAAATAGTTTGTCTCTACAGGTCGAAGATATGAAGAAAGACAAGGGAAAAGATAAAAGAGAAGACATCTGGTGTGTCAGATGCAGATCATAAGGTCATGACAAGGAACACTTCCCTGTATTCAATGAATACTTTTCTTCTGGAGCTCCGAGCCCCTTGAAGCAAGTCACCTTACCCTGGTGCCAGGTATGCAAGAACATACATCGTACTGGTGAGTGCTATTATATGCAAAAGTATGTTCAGACACCTGCAAATTTGTACTGTACATTTTGTAAGTCCATAGGACATGATGATAGGGATTGTAGGGCTTATGATTTGATGCATGAAATATCAAGAGACATATATAAGATTCAAGGCAAATAAAAACAAGAAGGAAACACTACACAATACAACTCTCTGGGAAGTGGAAACTTCAATCCTCGTGGTGGATTCAGAGGAATAGGACAAGGAGGAGGAATGAGTTGAGGCCAAGGATAGATCATCTGTTATAACTGCACACAGTCAGGACACCTCGCAAGGGATTGTCATAACCCTTGTACCACTTGCAGCTACTGCAGCTCATTTGACCATGTTATAGAAGATTGGCCTGTACTGCTAGCTAAGCTTCAGGAATGACGAGGAACCCAACAGAACTCACAAGTGAAATTGATCTATGCAGAACCTCATGGAGAAGACCCTAGAGTCGCTGTTATAACCAGAGGAGGCGCTGTTATAGGAGAAGACAGACTGACACAAGGGAAGACCACAGAAGATTCAGGAATCAAAAAAGATGCAGAGAAGACCCAAACTTTTGATGCAAAGAAAGAAAGACAAATGTTTGAGGAAGCTAGGAAATAATTCATAGGAAACCAAGGCTCTGCATCAAATACAAGACTAGAAGTGAGAGAATATGGAATGCCTCTAGCATTTGATCAGTCTGCTTCACCAAAAGAAGGAAAAGAGGTAAGCAAGCTCATGGAATTTCTATAGACTTGTATTAAATTGATTCAGGATGAAAACGCTGTACAAGAGCTACATAATCTAATAAGACAATATGAGCTAGGAAAGATAGAGTCCTTGCTGAATAGGGCAACACACCAAATTTGTAAGAAGATAAGGACAAATAAGGAATTACATTTGAATGATCAAATAGGAGAGTATGATATCAACTATGCGGTCCTCGACTTAGGGTCGGAGGTCAATGTCATGACGAAGAAAACCTTGGCACTAATGGGAAAACCAAAGTTGATCTATTCCCCTATCAGGATTAGGATGGATAATCAACAAGCTGTCAGCCCATTTGGATGATTGGAGCATGTCCCTGTGGACATTGATGGAGTAAGAACATTTGTAGATTTTGAGGTAATTGAAATAGTTGATGACAATTTCCCATACCCTGCGCTGTTAGGAATTGATTGGGCCTTCAATAACTCCACTGTTGTTGAATTAAAGAAAATATGTATGAATTTTGAAGGAGATGTCCTTAGGGTCATCGCACCTTTAGATATAAATGAAGGTCAGTGGTACACATAACCTATCAGAGAAGAAGACTGCGCATATGCACTAGAAAACATATATAAGCTAACAACCAGACAACATGATTACATTAATCCTACAACCGATGGGAATCTAAGATGGAAAAGTGATAACACATGCTCATCAGACTCAGAAGAATCACTGGAGAATTGGAAGAACTAGATGTATGAATTATCTACAAGGAGATGTGCTAGATTAACCAGAGAAGTTCACTGGATCGACACAACAGTAAGTAACCTACCCACATTTGATGGTTTGAATCCGTTAGAAGCCTTCCTATTAGACTTTGAAGCAAGTGTACCAACACAACAAAGGTTTTTGGCAATGAATGAGGCCTTGAAAGCCACACCAGCAAGATGGTGGGGGACACACAGAAGTAACATTAGAGATTGGGTACAATGCCGTACTCCGATGACAATGCGATTCTCAGCAAAAGTAGAAGGCTACGAAGTTTGAAACACAGATCAAAGCTTCCCAAAGAACCATGTGAGAAGCTATGAGGAAGCCTGGAGCAATATTCCTCAAGAATAATGGGTGAAAAAATTCATTAACATGCTGGACACAACACCTATCAACTGCTACCTTCAAGTAGAACTGCGCCTCATCACTACAGATTAGAAAGGTATGACTCAGAATTTTGTAACCACCTTCTTATTTGAAAGTCAATTTCCTTCAGTAGATCAAGCACTGCAAATTGTGAGACAAAAAGTATTCGAGGAGGTATCCAGCCTTTCCTTAGAACATGAAGAGGATGAATGGATTGCGCCTCTCCAGAAACTGCAAAGCTATTACAACATTAATGCGGATGAAGACGATGATCCCAGAAAAGTGAACATCGCAGAAACAGAAGGCCAAAGAGATGTGGAAGGGCTAGGAGTTGAGTTACCATTTATTTGACAACTGATCAAGATTAAGAAAGTCAATATTGGAACAGAGAACACACCGAATCTTGCCAATGTTGGAGATTAATGGGCTGTTGCTACCATTGACAAGATTACTGAGTTGCTGCATGAATATCAGGACTTGTTTCCAACCAAGTTCACTGATATGAAGGGAATTAAAGGGCCTATGGGAGAGATGAGGATCCCTTTGAAACCAGGTGCTAGACCAGTCAAACAGAGACCTTACAGATATAACCCTAAATATAAGGAGAAAGTGAAGATTGAGCTCGACAAAATGCTGGAAGCAGGTGTAATATCCCTCGGCCTAACCCAATTGTAAATGTAATATAAGTGTACTTAAGGTGGTGAGCTGTTTTGACATCATTTTGTAATGCACTTTCCATGGCATAGTGCACTCATGAGCTGCGTAGTAAAATGATGTCGTATGCACATTCCCGGATACCGCGCGCAGTAACTAAAAAGCGCGCAGTATGGAGGAAAATGAGCCTCATGTATATGATATGTGTTATAGGTTGGTGAGCCATTTATTATAAGCTGGGATGCTGATGTTTTGGTATTAGGCCAGAACGCCTAGATGTTAAAGGCCAATGCACGTATTTTGTACATGTATCATGATTAATATAAATACATCGCTGTGTGCAGAATGACCACGATAAAAGAGATGGGGGACTGAACTTCACCAGTTAGGGAAAGGGAGGGCCAAAATTCAAGGGAAAGGGCTAAGCTAGAGAGCTTAAGCCAAACGAGAATATTATATTAATATTTCCTAAAGCATAAGTATGGATAATTATTTTATCCTAAGTTCTAAAGTTGGGGACAAGTGGACCAAAGTAACTTTTGATATGACAAGTGTCAAGTTGGGGACATGCATTCATATCATGGGGACTTAGCTCATTTGGTCACTTTTCCATGGGGATTCTTACCAACAACTTGACCATCATTCTCACCATCATCTTTTCACGATGAGTTTCATGGTGATTCCTTCCATCACTTAGTTATACAGTCAATAATTCCATAACCATTTTCATTCACTCAGTCAGTTATCCTTGAAACATCCATTTCACCATATCTGAGCCTGTTTCCATAAAATTTTTCGGTTGGTATACCTAGTTAGCTTGGAGCGGTATCGAAGAAGAGGGTTGCCAGGCCCATGAGCAATTCTCCGAGTGAGAGAATTTTTGGGGATTGATTCTTGAAGGTGATAAACTGCAGCTATAGTGCTCTGAGACTTCCGGTCCGACCTATTGCTGAAGCCATGGAAGTGAAGTGGGGCAACCGAGGGACTGTTGAGCAGAGAAGGGGAACACTTCCTTGGGTGGGACAAGCATGTGGGGAATGAGAGGTTGTAGCCTGTTAGTTGAGTGATCACCTAAGACAGAGTCTTTCCTATTGTCCATGAGCCTTAGCCTGGTTAGGAACCCTTTACCTAGGTGGAGTTCAGTCTGAGCTTGGGGGTGACTCACTGTTTAGAGTGATGAACAGTGTAGTATAAGGCTGGGAGGTTTGTGGATGGTTTGTACATAGTTGGTGATAATATTTCCAAGATAAGTACCAATCGTATGATAAAATGATATGTTGCATTATTATTTACGTGCTTATGTTACAGTTTATCATATATGTGATTATAATTGCCTGTATGTTTATGGGTATTTTCCTGTATATGCTGCATATCTATGGTTACTATTATTTCAGTATAAAGTCGTATATTATAGAATGTAATTGTTTGTTTATGTTTATATGTAAATATTCCGCAAGAGTGTTGTATGTATATGTTTAAAGTTGCATGTAGTTTGAAGAGAAAATTTATGTGGCATAGATCAGTTGATTACTGGGCATGTTACCGTATGTTCTGCAGTAAGAGAACGAAAGCGTTCCCTAGAGTAGCATGGCTCGACCTGTTTAAGGCTGGGGATGTTACCAACTGGTGTCAGAGCATGAGAGATTTCTCTAGAGTGGCATTTCCCTGGCCTGTGGGTGGTTGAGGGAATGTTACAAATTGGTATCAGAGCTTCAGTTTCAACACTGAGCCTAGATGGGCTAGAGGGGTTCAATTGAAGCGAATATTCATAGAAGAGTAACTTCGAAGTGACCAAAATTCAAGTCACGGAGCATCCATGGAAAATGTCGGCGTGCTGTCGCGCGTGGTAAATTTTGGGACCGCGTGGAAAACATTGGCGTGCAAGTGTGTGCGGTAAATTGTGCTGCGGTGAGGGAGATTATTATGTGTGGATGCACACGATGAATTTAGCCTTGCACGGTGAACACACACATAGTAATGTGCATATGGAGTGTGCACGTATTGCAAAACACAGAGGAGTTTTGTGATACGCACATAGTATGAGTATAAGTTGTCTCGCGACATTGTGTTCAATGGTGCACACAAATTATTGTGCGTGATGGAACCTATTGAACTTTGACATGGTGCAATGCATAGGGAGAAATGCATGTAGAGTATCGGTGTGCGATACCAAAATTGTGCGCAGTGGATATTGGCGCACAATGCAAAAGTAGTGCGCACAAGTTGTCAGCGTGACGGAGAAGAAATGCATAGTGGATATAGTTGCGTAAAAAAGAGTTTTACCTTGTGATATTTCTATGCACACTAAATATAAATGTATAGGTCGAAGTTTAGTGCGCGCAAAGTCGCTTGGAAGGCGACGAATCTGAGTTTAATTTGCATAATATTAGAAGAAAAAGAAACACACAACCGCCTCGAAGCATTAATTAAAAGGAATTCCGAGTTTTATATTCCTTTGATTCAGACAGATGGAAGTGAAATATAAGCTTACAAGAAAATTATACTATAAAAGAAAACAAGACTCACAACACCACCAGATAGAATTTTGTAATAAATAGTCCAAAATCCGATTTTGTATTTATATAATCGTATTAATCACAAAATTACAGAAGGGGGATGATAGCAGTTATCCTTTTGTAAAAATGGTCGTTTAAGAACATGCCTATCATCTCTATTGCTCCTTACCTCTGCTACCAGCTGTTCGAAAATTTGGTGAAACATACTTAATTTTGGGTTGAAGACTCATTTCAGCTTAGCGATCTCCTCCTTTAAAGAATATAACCAGACCGGTTGATTCTCTCCAACACTTTCGACTGTTTCAGCCGTGGATTCCTCCTTCTTCTGCCGCTTTCTCATTTTCTTCTTAGTGGCTGGATTGTTGATGACTAAATCCTTCATAGTGGGATTCAACCTGACTTCCAAACGCAGGTCTATAGTCGGCTCTGTGTGGAATTTAGTCGCTAGAATGTGCACAAGGACCCTTTCCTCCTTATTCGCAGGAAAGTCTAGCATGTTGCCCGAATAACCAGTCTCACTAGATTTATCCTTGTCCATGTATCTCAGGTTGTGGATACCTAAATGCTTTTGCAGAGAGAAGAAATTCGAGCAATTTGGAGATTATTCCATTTATGGATAAGCATATACCTTCATACTTGACGATTTGTAGCTATAGAATTCCAATTATGAAGCGTAGACAGACTACTTACAAGAGCGTTGGGTTTCCATTCTCAGCTAATCCATTTCAAATGATTAACTTTTGAGTTCATTACATGGCGGCGTTCAGCTGACGTCACATTGCTGTGAAGTACTGAACGAGTGAAACGGGGTGATCTAACTAGTCATCGCCCATTCCACAAGTGGCGGGTTTGACATGTTGAAGCACGTGATACCACATCTTGGCAAAAGTGGTTTCGGAAAACCACCTTCTTGCATAGATGTATCTCTGAAGGCACCACACGTCTATGTTTTCGAGAGTTGAGTCTTATCTAGGATTGTCATGGTGATAACACCAGGAAATCAGGAGAGATAATTCTGATGTATATATTGTACCAAAATGGTTCATATTTTTCATGAATTATTGAATTGTTAGCCTGATAAGTTTCGATGGCTACACGTTTTGCAGAATTAACAACAACTAGATCATATCAGATTAGTGCAGAGTCCATAGGAATGGAAGAAGCACAGGGGAATTACAGTCAACAAGATGAGAGCAGAGGGGTGGATGTCCATTTGGGCATTGAAGGAACGAACTCCAACGGACATGGAGAAGAAAGGAATGAAAACATGAATATGGATGAGACCATTAAGAATTTGCAGAGGGATGTCCAAAGCCATAAATATGATAATGTAAGGCTTATGAGAGCCAAAGAGCAGTAGTATGACTTCAACATGAAGTTATTGGAGGGCTTGAACATAATAGAAAAGAAATTGGTTAAGGAGAATGGCTCAAGCAAATCTGGAGGTCACAAGCCTTCATATGAGAAAAGAAAAGCAAAAAGTGTTAGTAGACATCACCATCATTCCCCAAGGCATTCCAATAAGAGAGCAGGCAACAACTCAAGTCTATCCCCTATTAGAAGGTATAAGAGGTCTGGGGTGGATGAGCTGCGAGGAGAAATGAACAAAATCAAACCTCCTACGTTCGATGGTGAGCACAAGAAGGATGAAGATGTAGAAACATGGTTGCTGGGCATGAGAAAGTATTTTCAATTGCATAATTATTCTTCTCATGCAGAAGGTAGAATTTCTATCTATCAACTCAAAGGAAATGCCTCCATGTGGTGGGATAAACTTGTGCAGGTGTAGCACATTGAAGAGAAAAGTGTTACTTGGAGGGAATTCAAGAAGTATTTTGAGAAGAAATACTTGACTAAGAGATACTATGACAAGAAAATGAAAGAGTTATTTGAACTCAATCTTGGAAGTACGACCATAGATGAGTATGAGAGAAGGTTTCTGGAACTGATAAAGTATGTATCTTCCATCAAGGATGAGACGGTAAAAATTCAAAGGTATTTGAGTGGGTTTCCATCGTTCATCAGTGACAAAATACAGTATGATGATCCCAAGACATTAAAAGAGACCATAAGGAGAGATAAATGCCTATATGATCAACATAAAGCAAGGTCACCTTTCCAAAAGTCTTGGGAAGACAATACTAAATTCAAGATGGATCAGAGGAAGAAGGGAGCTAAGCCACCATTCTTAAAAAATAATCCACAAGGACAACAAATGCCTAAAGGACCCAGAATGATTTACATAGGGAGTCAAGGGCTAAGGAAACCACCTATGCAATGTTGGGGCTGTAAAGGAGATCATAGGTTCAGAGATTTTCCTCACAGATGTGAAAAAGGTAGGGCTGTTCACAATGTACATCAAGCTTAAACAATGGAGGACATGGGAAGATATGTGCCAAGAATTTATGCAGCCCTGGACAACAAGAAAGAAGAGTATCAGTCCCACATGATTGAAGTGGAAGGTATGGTCAACAACCAAACCATTTTTATTTTAATTGATTCAAGATCTAGTCATAGTTATATAGACCCTAAGATGGTGGAAAGTTTGCAATTGCCAAGAAGAAAGCATGGGAAATCTTAGTTGGTGCAACTGTTGGACAATTGAGAGGGGGGGTGAATCAGTTTTCACCGTGATTAAACAATTATGCTTCTTTTAATATCTTTACAAGGCACTCAATGATGATCTCAATAATGTAGGGAAATAAACAATGGCACATTCAACATCAATCAAATATATGAGAAACACAGAGACAGATATTTCCCGAGGAAACACATACAGGGTAAAAACCTCTTTTTCTTTATATGATAAGTAATAGTTACATTCTTTACATTATCATACATATGAGAACCGACTCATAATGAGGCTACAACCTCAGTTTTGCAAGCTGCTACTTGCTGAGAGAACCAACTC
>SNQJ01S0069810.1:58180-68831 GCA_010110895.2 Picea sitchensis | reverse complement strand
TCTCAGGTGTATTGGTTTGTGCTTTCCTTAAGTATTGCAACTGTGTACAATTGTGATTTTGGAATGAAGCATTGATGGTTTTATCTGTGATAATGTTTAATTCATAGTGTTATTGGTCATCCTGGGTGTTAGTAGCCATAAAGGCTCTCTGTTGTCCTTGTTGGTTTAGTTGGAGGGTTTTTGTTCAATATTGGGTGGTTGGATGTCCTCACTCATTCATATAGCTATATCCAGTATTTGGTTTTATGGTTTTTAATGGTTGGAAGCACTCTGTGTCACTATGCCTTGTTCACTTGAGCATTGGTTTGTTTCCATGACTAAAGGTCGCAAAGTGGGTTATTTTGTTATTACTCGACCATATCTTCACTTCATCTTTGTGGTTGATTGACTCGGCCCTATCATTGCCAGGCCGAATTGGAGCCTCGCTCCTCTGTTATATACCACATGTTGTAGGATTTGTTACTTGTCCATGAATAAGTTGTGGTTCTCTCTATTTATTCATCGTTGGTCTTGGGGGTTTTCACCATTGAAAGGATTCAGCTCTATCTTTTCTTGTGTTGATCACAGATAAAACCCTTAACTCTACATGTATGAGGGTTGATAGAGAAGACCGAAATGGCATGTCGGTTTACTACTTGGTTATTGTTGGATTGTTGTGTATTGTCGACAAAATTGGGTACAGACTCGCCCAATTGGTCATGTGAAAATCATGTTGGTTTTGATATCTAGTCATTGCATGTGTTATTTCAATGGATAACCATGCATTTTTAATTGGATAGCTCAAAATACACATTTGATTTCCTTATGTTTGATAATCCAATATTGTTTTAATTGAGAAGGTCACAACCTCTCTTTGTGTCGATGCATAGGTATGTGTGGTTGCCACAACATGTTGGGTTGATTATTGATTGTTACAACAATCCAAGTATAGGCTCTACATTGAATTGGTTTATTGAATATTGGGGTTGATACACAGTCACTGTCTTTTGCATTGAAGATTATTGGGATGATAAACTAGGCATTGGTTGCAATTGTTAAATGATGTACGCACATAATGCATTTGTCTGTATGGTGTTCCTACACCACGAATAAATGGTCACTGGAAATATGAGTGTTGTGGGCCAGATGATTATGGAAAACATAATGACTATAGCAAATCCATCCATTGTATGCACTATGGTTATTTGATTGCATCATTAGGAATGAGCCTGAGTTTTACACAACATGGTTGATTTCAATTTTATTAATTTGAAGCAATATTGTAGTAAGTTGATAGCTCGGCACGATGGGTTGAGTTAATAATGTGACTGTGTGTTTAGAAGTGTAAAATGAAAATGTTTCATCGTGGTGTTTTGGGTGGCTGCCAACTGTGTATGATATGGATAATTTTGGGTTCCACACTCAAAGATAGTTACAGAGTTTTAAGCATGACTTTGTTTCAATTTGATTATTTGTTTTATGAAGTCAAGCATGTTGTTGTTGCCTCGTTGTGTTGGATGGATAGCCCAACATTTTGATTATTTAGAGTTGTGTTGAATTGAGTTTGTACAATCACATAATTACACTTGTGTTGATTGAATTATTTTGTGTTTCCACAGCATGGCATGAGTTGGAATGGTGGTTGTTGTCTGATTGTTTAAATGACAAGTCAGGGTTTTACAATTCAAATCTAGAGTATTGGGTTGGTTGTCCACTATATATGTTTAATGAATATCATGCATTTTAAATGGCAGGCCCAATTGCAGTGACAATATGACTTCATTATAAATTTTGAAATGCAACTTTTGACTGTACTTGTTGATTGAAGTAATGTGTGGGTAGTGGTTGATTCTGATGGTTCACAGAGTGGAAATGGTTACTATTATAGATTTGAGAATTGTTATAAGATGCAAATTGGATAAATAAAAGGAAAAAAACTCCCTTATAGATTGTGTGCAATGCATATTGTCTTGTGATGGCACTGTGTTATATATTTGACTATGAACAATGAACTAACTAATACACAATGATTGTTATTGGGTCACAATGATCATTTCGTTGGCGCATCTCCTTTTAATAGAATGACTATATAGATTACTCGATTAATTTTGTAAATAGAACCTACTCTCATTTCCCATCATTATTTTTCTTTTCACTAATTACCACCCCATCGCCTTCCCACATTCATTTTTCACTCCCTGTTCTAAAATTGATTATAGTCAAGAAAAAATATGTGTTGAAACAGTTGGCAGTAGCAGTGTCTTGGTTGAATTACAATGATGATTTCTTTGGTTTGCAGTTGACTGTTGTTGTCTTTGATCAGTCATGGTATTCCGCCCCCTCCCCCCTCATCATATCATGTTTCACTCAATACACACCCCTCACATATCCCATGACCCTTTATTCACCCCCCTTCTCATTGATAAACAGTAAAACAATTTGTATGGATTGGATTGCATGAGTCTGATACATTGTTGAGCCAAATGTTTTTCATATTTTTAAGAGTTGTCATGTATGGTTATTTAAAAGACTATATGCTAATCAATCATGCATGAATAAATGAGTTTTTTCAGCCGAGGTAGCCATGGTCGAGGAAACAGAGGGAGAGGTAATTGGAACCGAGGCCTAAGAAGGCCTCGGTTCTCCATACATTTTGATCTTGATTCACAACATCTTGGACAGTTGTTTCAGGCCAGATTTTTCAATTGGATTGGGCAAGGAGTGGTCCAACCCAGGCCCGAAAGGCCTCCTTTCCAAGTTTTGCAAGCCACTGGTATCCCTGTGCCTCCTCACATCTCATTGCAACTTGAAGTTCTTGAAAATTATGGATGGCAAGAGATTGTGCACCTGATAGTCTCCCAACATGATGGCTAGCCTAATTTATCCCTACCTTCTCATCTGCCTATTAAACCCATTGTCCAAGATGCTCCCCAATCACCAGTGTAGTCCTCTCATGCTACCAAAAGGTTGAAAATCAAGGCCCACCATGCCCTTGACAAAGGAAAAGCCACTACTGCCCCTTCCACACCCTCCAATGGCTCTGAAAAATCCATGTCCTCCGAGATGCATTTGAGGGATGATTGTTCCCATGTGATCAATGAGATTAGGCCTAAAGGATCAACGAAACCAAAGGAAAATTCAGGAAAATCAAAGGGTGACAACAACAATATGGCTTTTGAGTTTTTATTTTTATCTATTGTTGATGACAGTTGACTTCAGGAAACTTTGGACATCGTGTTTTTTTTTTGGTTACATGAGTAATAGTTTTTGAAAATAATTTAAAATATCATGAGATAAATTGTCAAATGTGAATATGTGGATGGAAGTCACACGGAGGTGTGTTTTTCTTAAATAAATAGTTATGTTATGATTGTTATGATCTAAAGGGAGTCACAAGGGGTCCCACCTACTACTTATTATTTATTTATAACCCTTATTATGAGTATTACTTTCCCCCCTAACTAAAGTTGGTTGATTTTTTTAATTAACTTAACTAATGAATTGGTTAAACTACTTCAACCAATTCTAATTTGTTTAAAACAAAAAGGAAAGGGAGGAACAAGAGGGGGATAGAAGAAAAATAATACTAAGGTTTGATCTTTAATTTTATGTTGAGATAGTTCAGTTTTTATTCATTCATTTATTCAGCACAAGTCTAATTCTCTTTTTTGATAGTAGGGTCTTATTGTAGACAACAATATTCAGGACTGAATCACATCATTCAAACACTTGTTTTTTAGAGGTGTTGATCTATCTTTGATAGTCTGTGTAGACTTGTCTGTTTGTGAATTAGTTTTCATGACTAACAAAAGCTATTGTGCAGAGTCGAGTGGGAAGCAATCTGTGGCAAGATGATCTAGCTTTTAGAGTTTAGTTTTGGATTTATGGCATAGGTCCTTTTGTATGTTCCATCGGGGATGTCTAAGTTTGACTTTGGTCCAAAATTTATGTACGATATTTTGTAAATAAAATGACTCTTTGGTGAATTTGAATGAAATAAAGGATTTCTTTATGTCTCATATGTATTGATTATCATCTTGGTGACTTTAGTTCTATCTTTACATTTATTTCAGCAACTGATATGTTCATAAAATTACATAAAAAGTACATTTCCAACAAGCTTTTATTGATAAAAGATGAGCTTAAGCACTCGTAATTAATAATTGTGAGTTAGGACATTATTTTTGTTGGCTATAAACATAGGGTGATACTCTCGTCTACTCTTCTTTAGCCAAGAAGAGTCTGAAAATGCTTGAGTAAGATCATTTCATATCTTTTCCTCAACACCCACCTTTCAAAGCAATCGAACCTCCCCGAGCCAACTTAAACATCGATCTGGGTAATGTAGCCTTTGAATCTTTTTGTACTTATCATCAAGAGAAAAATTCTGAAAGAGATTGTCCCCAATGGGTGCATGCTATGAATTTAATGGAAAATCGGTTCCTAGACAAAGTTTCCCTTACTAAAAAATCAAGCAGCTTAGTGCTAAACATCATCGATAAAGAGGAAGTGAGCTGCTGGAAGAAAAAACCATGTTTTTATGGGATCCTGACTTGCCGATTCCTATCGATGATATATTTGAGGTTCAAGAACCACCTGCTGAAGTTTTGGCTATGAAAATGCAAAGTAAGGGTCAGTCAGTCTCAAATGACCTTATCATTGTCCAATATTCAAGGGAAAAAAATAGTCGATCACCCAAAAGCACCTTTTTTCTCCCAAATAAATCCTATAAACATCCATACACAAGAGTCACCCAAGCTAGACTACAACATAGTAGAATACTTAAAAATGTTGAAGGCTAATGTGTCGGTCATGGACATGTGAATAGTTCCTCAAAAAAAGGATTTTTTGTTACAAGCCTTAAATTCGATAGAAGCCCATATAACAAGCACTAACCTAATGGAGGCCCCAGTTCCCATACATACAAAGAATAAATAAAATGTTAACACTTTATCTATAGATAAAAAAGGAAATCCTTTTTTCCCACCTTTCCTTTTAACGTTTGAAGTCTTCAACATAAATCTCCATAATTGTCTAGTCAACTCAGGGGAATCCTACAATGTCATGCCATTATCTATCTACAAGAAGTTGAATGCAGTTCCTCTCAAAGTTGATAAACACGTTCTACAACTAGACAGAACTCAAGTAAAATTTATGGGGAAATAAAGGATATCATGATCATAATGGCTACCCACCTGAAATTTGGTCAAGTAATTGACATCATTGTAGTAGATATACTAGAAGCTTATGGACTTCTACTTAGTCGAGACTAGTCCTAGAAATTGAATGGATACTTTAGCACGGACTAGGCTCACCTCTGGTTTACATTAAATGGACATGCCAACATGATTAAGATTGATAGGGAAAGGTATCTCGAACATACTGTCACTGATTTAGAATCCTTCAACGAACCATCATCAACAGATTTCCCCGTGCTAGGAAACTACTCCTGTGACTCTGATTTCATAAATTTCACTCCTCTCTCGTCTTACATACCTCTCACTCAAAACTACGAAATGGATTTTCAAGTGAATCTACTGGTAGCAGTGGAAAAAATCCTCTGTTGTCAAGAACCTCTGTTAGAAATCACATACAAGGTATGTGGAGAGGAGGAAGTAACTAGGCATGAAGAAGCCAATACATTTCTCTCACAAGTGTGGACCCTGTACTTTGATGGGTCTAAATCGAAAGAAGGGTCAGGAGCAGGATGTATCCTCATTGACCCAAAGGGGAAGCAAAATTTCATGTCCTGCAGACTAGAATTTGAATGCACTAATAATATTGTTGAGTATAAAGCTTTGGTGTAGGGACTAAAGAAAGCCATAGACTTGAGCATTAAAGAACTAAAAGTCTTTGAGGACTCTGAAATTATCGTCAGGCAAGTAAAGAATGCTATACATTGCAACTCACCCCACCTGAGGAATTATCAACATGAAGTGCATAGGTTGATGGAACATTTTAAGGCCTTTAATATTACCATGGTTCCCAAGAGAAAGAATACTCTTTTTTATTCCCTTGCTATTTTCTCCTCAAGTCTATCCCCTATAGAAAACTATGAAGCCTCCAGTTTCACTATGCAACTACTCTGCAAACCATCAGTACACAACAATATTTCTAATTTGAAGGTTTTTGAAGGAGGTGAACAGATTATAGAATTTCTAACCAATGAGGAAAATTTCAAATACTTGGCTATTGATGATGAAGTATTTCAAGAGAAACTAGCAGAAACCGATTTCCATGAACAAAGAGGTGAGACAGATCACTCTAGTAACAAATCAAGGTTTCACACAGTACCGAAAGGGGTAGCCAATTTGGAAAACCTTTTTGACCTAAGGGAAATATTTAAAGGGTCCACAAACAAAAATATAGGGAGTTCGTGACCCATATATGAGACAATAAATCTAGGAACCCAGGAAAACCCTAAGGATATAAATCTAGGAAAAACAATGTCCAGAGAAGAAAGAAAATCTTATCTTAAACATTTTAGAGAATATCAAGATGTTTTTGCATGGTCCTACTGAGAATTGAAAACTTATGACACTTGCATTATTCAACACACAATATTGTTAAATCTGGAGTAAAATCCTTTCAACAGAAGCTCAGGAAGTACCATCCATATTTGGAATCCCTCATGTATCAAGAGCTAAAGAAATTATTATATGCTAATATTATCTTTTAGGTTAGACACTCTGCTTGGGTAGCAAATTTGGTTCCTGTCAGGAAAATTTTTGGAGAAATTCACTTGTGTGTAGATTTCAGAAATATTAACAGAGCATGAGAAAAGGATAACTACCCAGTCCCACTGATGGAACAGCTCTTACAGACCGTGTCTGGTTATGAGATTTTCTCCCTTCTAGATGGTTTTTCAGGTTACAACCAAGTTCTAGTTTCAGAAGAATACCGATTGAAAACTACCTTCCGAACCAAGTGGGGAACCTTTGCTTATAAACACATGCCCTTTGGGTTGATTAATGTAAGAGAAAAATTCCAGAGGGCCATGGATTTAGATTTTCGGGGATTGATTAATAGATGTGTAGTAGTATACTTGGATGATGTGACTAAGTATTTAAAGAACATAAAATATCAAATCCAAAATCTAACCTGGATTTTCGAAAGGTGTAGGAAATATGGAATATCTTTAAACCCTAAGAAAACTATCTTTGGTGTCGAGGAAGGGAAATTACTAGGTCATATTATATATCAAGCAGGAGTTCACATATATCCAACGAATAAAGGCATTAGCTCAACTTCCCTTACCCCACAACAAAAAGGCGATGCAATATTTCTTTGGTAAAATTAATTTTGTGAGGAAGTTCACGCCTAATTTTGCTGAAACAATCAAACCCTTACAAAAAATGATTCGCAGGGATGTTGATTTTAACAAGGATGATGAATGAAAAATTTCTTTGAACAATATCAAGACTTCCATATCTCAAGCTCTGGTGATTTGAAGTCCTAACTTTAGTAAATATTTTTTCCTCTATACTTTTGCCTTCGACCAATCCTAGTTGCATTTTTGACCCAGAAGGATGATGATAACAATGAGGAACCGATATCGTTCATGAGCACTAATCTCSAASGGGATGAATTGAATTATTCTTCTATAGACAAGTAGGCTTATGCGGTGTACAAAGAAGTAAAACATTTCAGATATTACATCCTGATCCTGCAATCKGATCCCTATTAACTCAACAAGAGATGGGGGAGAGGAGAGGAAATTGGATGGAAATTATCCAAGAATTTCATCTAGATATAAAACCTGCCAAACTGGCTAAGGGACAAGGGTTGGGTAAACTAGTCATAGAAGCTCATGACCAAATAAATGAAGACCCCTAGTGGGAGAATGAATTACAATTATGGTGTATTGAAGCTTTATGAATTCCCCTAGGGAAGGAGTCTTGGTATGGAAAACTAATTTACCTCCTACATCATGGGACTTGCCCAGAAAACCTAAACCTTAAGGAAAGGAGAGATCTCAGACTAAAATATGCACAATATCGCCTCATAAATTCAATATTTCTCCGTCTAAATTATGATGGGGTACTCTTGAGACGTCTCAAACATGAATATGCATATAAGGTTCTGAGGGAACTCCATGATGGCGCTACAGGTGGACACTATGCAGGGAATACAAGTTCTCACAAAATACTGAGAGTCGACTATAACTAGCCTACTTTATTTAGAGACACTCATACGTATGCTAGAAACTGTAAAACTTGCCAAATGAGCTCAGGGAGAGAGAAGAGAGCAGTTTTCCTACTCCAATGAGTGACTATATCCAGACCATTCGAGCAATGGGGGATATATGTCATAGGGGAGATTAGCTCGAGTTCCTCAAAACAACATAGATACATACTGACTGCTACTGAATACTTTACGAAATAGTCAAATGCTATCCCTCTGACTCACATGAATGAAAAGGTGGTAATCCAATTCATAGAAAAACAACTAATCACAAGGTTTAGTATGCCTTTCGTTCTTGTTTCTGACAATTCTTCTTACTTTTATTCCACTCTATTAAGAAAGTTTTCTCTAGATAAAGGAATCATAATCAGATATGTTGCAAACTACTATCCACAAGGGAATGGAGTGGCAGAATCAACCAATAAGAACCTAGTGAGTATATTGAATAAAATAGTTGCAAAAAATCAGAGGAATTGGCATAGCTCGCTTCATAATTCCTTATGGAAAGACAGATTAACACCCAAGGAAGCTATCGGGAAATCCCCATACTTCCTGGTATACAGAAAAGAAGCCATTCTCCCAAATGGGTTATATATTCCATCTCTTCATCTTTCTCAGGGATCTAGAGGACAACCCTCATCCGTTATTCAACAGAGAATTGATACCCTCCTCATGCTAGAAGAAGAAAGGGAGAAAGAGAAAACAAAGTTCATCGCTCATTAGCATATAGCTAAAATATGGTTTGACAAGTGTAAGGCCAAAGATAAGAGTTTTGAGGTAGGGGACTTAGTCCTAAAATGGGATAGAGAAAATGAACCTCAAGGAAAACATTCGAAGTTTCAGAATATGTGTCTCGAACCTTTCTAGGTATCCGAGAAACTCAGGGAAGGAACATATTGATTGAAAAATATGAGGGGGGAACCCGACACCCTCCCGGTGAACGACCAAGCCCTAAAACAATATTTCTGCTAAAAAAAATTAATAATAATAATAAATGGGTGTGTGTGTGTGCCTTTTATCAATGTGGCAAGTGAATGATGATAACATAAATGGCCTCATTCCAGTTAATTATTTACCTGACACTTGTCAAAAATCAAAGTTCGTCGCTCATCAGCATATAGTTAAAATATGGTTTGACAAGCGTAAGGCAAAAGAGAAGAGTTTTGAGGTAGGGGACTTAGTCCTGAAATGGGATAGAGAAAATGACCCTCAGGGAAAACATTTGAAGATTCAGAATATGTGTCTCGAACCTTTCTAAGTATCTGAGAAACTAGGGGAAGGAACGTATTGATTGCAAAATCTGAGGGGGGAACCTGACACCCTCCTAGTGAACGACCAATCCCTAAAACAATATTTCTGCTAATTTTTTTTAATAATAATAATAACAAATGGGTGTGTGTTTGTATTTTATCAATGTGGTGAGTGAATGATGATAACTTAAATGGCCTCGTTCCAATGAATTCTTTACCTGACTCTTGTCAAAAAACAATGTTCGTCGCTCATCAACATATAGTTAAAATATGGTTTGACAAGCGTAAGGCCAAAGAGAAGAGTTTTGAGGTAGGGGACTTAGTCCTGAAATGGGATAGAGAAAATGAACCTTAGGGAAAACAATTGAAGTTTCAGAATATGTGTCTTGAACCTTTCTAGGTATCTGAGATACTCGGGGCAGGAACGTATTGATTGCAAAATCTGAGGGGGGAACCTAACACCCTCCCGGTGAATGACCAAGCCCTAAAACAATATTTCTGCTAAAAAAAATATGGATCGGCATCAGATATTTTTCTAGAATATATCAACGAACGATGTTTAAAGAGAAGCCTCGACCCCCAATCCACCAACTAGATTAGCGAAACAATGGGATGTTTTCAACACGAGATACAATCGGATTTTGTCTTTTAATAGGCCAGTTAATGTTTTCCCCACATACATTGTTACCCTGTGCATTGATTGAACAACAAGAATTTTAAATCACTGATAGGCCATGTTATAGCCCATGCCCACGTCATTGACCTACCATTGAATTTAATTTGAAATGTAACGAAGATCTGGCGGTAGATTTTGTAGAACCACACTCATATCTCGAATTGAATAGCTATTGCGACAAGGTAATTTCATCTCTCTATAAATCACAAAAAAGGACTTGAACACTTCTATTATGTGCACAAGTTTCCATTTCGAGAGAATCTGAAGAAGCAAGGCGAGCATCTTAAGACTGCGTTGATTCTCAGAACATCAAAACCAGGTTAAAAAAGCAACATAGGTATGTGTTAAATTTTATCAATGTGGCGAGTGAATGATCATAACTTAAATGGCCTTGTTCTAGTGAATTCTTTACTTGACTCTTGTCAAAAAACAAATCTCGTCGCTCATCATCATATAGTTAAAATATGGTTTGACAAACGTAAGTCCAAAGAGAAGAGTTTTGAGGTAGGGGACTTAGTCCTGAAATGGGATAGAGAAAATGAACCTCAGGGAAAACACTTGA
>SNQJ01S0069810.1:22257-36342 GCA_010110895.2 Picea sitchensis | reverse complement strand
CTTTGGGTTTCTACGTAAAACACTGGTGTAATGTGTATGTGTGTGATTGTTCATTTGTTCATTGCTTATTTACTCTGCAGTTATTGGATGATAATGCTACATTGATATAACACTTGGATTATATGGTTAAAAAGGATTAAATTTCTCTATTATTGATTCACTCCCATCTCAGTAATCCAATAACAATGATTGTGTTATAGGTATAATCCATAACTATTTATGGTTATTACCTATTGCACTATTGTTTAATTTTTTACTATTGAGATGAACTATTTATGTAGTCATTAGAATAATATTTTGCTATGGTTATATTGCTAGAAAAGGCTCCTAATCAATATAGGATAGAAATAGATTAGAATATATAGTTTTAAGTTTCTTTTTAGTAGTTAATTTTAGTTTTTGGACTAATTATTTGGAGGACAATTTGTTCTCATTTTTGTAATCTAAATTCTTAAGTGGAAACCAGGCCCACATACTGGTCAGAGTTTCCATCCCATATGAGAGAAAATATAATTGGGACTATCCGTTTCGATAGTAAATATTTTTGGATAACATTAACCATACCCATTATAATTTTCAATGAAAAACCCCTTATCGCAGTGAATCTCACATTTATTACCCTGAGAAAATTGTCAACCCACATCCTACTCCTATGAAAACACCTACTCAACATTCGGGTCAACAAATTGAATACCAATCCAATATCATAGCAAGAAGTTCCCTCAGTCTAAGCCTTGTTGATATTGATCAATTGGTTGAAAAATACCATGTCTTAACTCAAGGTCTAAGTAGAAAAATTGGACTTAAACTTATTGAGTACCCTCTACCCAATAAACAAAGACAACCTAGACTAGTCAATGTGAGTACTCAAATCGACATAGGTAGTCCAACCATTGGATCCCCTAATTATCAAGTTTCTAACTTCCTTAGAGTAACCGACACTTTCGAGCTTAGATTTGAATATTATCTATATCTTGTTGATATTGTCAAAAACTTAGTCCTCTTGATTCTCCCCCATCTATTCCCAAATATCCCTTCAAAGGAGAAACATCAGAAGAAGAACCTTCAGGAAGTCCTAGAGACATGGATGGAATAAATGCTAATCAACCTAACAATTAACCATGGATTTCTAAAGAATTTTATTTTGTTCCAGGGGGTACTCACCCCTTACCTAAGCATCATGAAAACTTCTACCAAAGTTTGACCCTGATAAAAAGGATTCGTCTAAATATAATACAAAGAATTCCATGCTTGTAGTAAGGTTGATGAATGTAAAGCATGAAGATGTGGTTTGTCGGTTGTTTCCTTACAATTTTGAAGGTAATGCATATACTTGGTATTTTTATTTAAGGAAATGGGTACATAACAAGATAGAATGCATTTAAGATTGCTTTCATTGAAAAAATTGGATATGATAAATCCCCAACAATCCTAGTTTTAGAACTATCTACAATAAAGATGGATACTAAAAAAAAAGTTAAAGACTTTAGTGAGAGATTTCTTTCATCGATAAAAAAGAATCCAGCTACATATAAAAATGTTGATGATGTGTCTATTGAATTCTATACCTCATCTCTACCCGTCTCCATGGCTATGTTTGTAAAGAAAGTTGAGAAATGCATTTTGGAAGACACATTTAAAGAAGCCATAAAAGTGGAAAAATTCATGCCCTACTTAAAAGGTAACATAGGATCAGATAAAAAAGATAAATATTACAAAAATAAGTTTCTTCTAATAAAACCTCCCATTGAGAAAAAGGGCCAAGATTCTACATATATGGAAAGCCTACAGAGAATAGTTAAAAATCTCACCAATGATATTGTTGATATGAAGAAGAATACTAGAGAAGGTACATCAACTACTAAGAAAAATTTCAAAACTCCTTTCAAGAAGAGTACCCCTCATATAAATAAGACTACTCCACCTAAAGAGAGAATTGGCATGGAATACTTCCTCAATATGTTCAAAGCTCTAGCATTTGGTGGTGAATCCTCTTTAGATGGAAATGATGAAGAATAAGGGGAAGAGGAAACAGATAAGGAGGACCAATATGGTGATACAAAATAAATATATGGATAGGAAGTCAACTCATTTTGGGATGTTCCTTACAACCTATTTGGATAATATGAAGAGGATGACACTAAATAAATCGATATGTATTGAAATTCTTATAAAAATAAAAGAAAAATATAGGATTCAACATGTTATCTCCTCAAATAACACAGTCAAATTTGTTTATATTAGGTGATAGGAAATCATTGAAAAATACATTTCTAAGTTTTTTAAGGTTCATTTTTTAGAGCCTTAGGTTTGTAATAAAGTTTGAAAAAAAATTGATTTGGGTTTCCCTTCAAAAAATTCAAAACTCAGGTTTTGGTAGCTAAGCGCCTTTCGAAAAGGGCTTCTAAGCCACCGAAAGCGCAGAAATTCTACGTTTTTACTAGGTTGAGTCATCATTTTCAAACGATGATTTTGAGCAACTGGAAGATCATTTTGAGAAACGGTCAGAGATTTGTTTGACTAACATATCAAAGACCAATAACCTCTCTCAATTTTCCTATAGGTGTCATATATTGGGATAATTGAATTCATCTAAGAGCCCTAATTTTTGGATCTCAGAATTTACCTATTTGACACATGTTTTTGAAATGAATATCACGAGCAAAAGAAAATGAATCTCAAATTACTGAGAGAGGTTTTTTCTTAAAACAAACCGATCTACAAAAACCTATTTCATTTATCCAAAATCTATTTTTATTTGAGATATATGGTCGAATATTTGAGAGGAATATTTCCATAATTTTTGGTGGCTTAGGTGAAAATTTCAACTGTTCATTAGCCACCAAAAGCACAAACATGGCAGAGAGGTAGTATTTTTGCCCAGATCTAACTTTTTCTCAGCCTAACATATCGAGAATGGTTTATTAAGATGCATGATAATTAAATACATCAGATTTAAGGTTTTGTCTTGATGTATGAGGTGTTTTAGATGGTGGGAAAATGGAAATAATCACCTATTCTCTGGGCACAAAAAATAATTTTTGGCTAAAAATAGAAAATTCGACCCATCTGGTTTTCTATGGATATTCAACAGCCTTGGAAGGTTTTCTACACTTGGAAAAGATTTTGAATGAGATAAATATCATAAAAGATAAGGAGTTGACCTAGTTTTTAGGATCTCTTCCTATTCTTTTGCGACATTTTTTGACTGTCTATTTTAAGTAAATCTGATCCTACTTTTTAGGATCTATATTTCTCATGTAAAGGCTATAAAGCCATAGACTATTGATGTAACAAAGGGGGGGGAATTCATCCCTTTAGGATGAAGGTTCGATTTTGAGTTCTATAATCCAGTGTTATTGTGAAAAAGACACTTTCTTTAATATATTAAGCCTGCAAGCTTCTTTCATTATTATTGTTAGACTTTCTTCTATCTTTTTCTATGCCTATGAGTTGAAATTATTCCTTTGTCTATGTTTAATGGTCCCATGGTAACTGTCATCTTACCTTTGATTGCTAAGCAAGAATCATAAGAATCCTTTGCTAGTTTATTGACCCATCATATATATTTCCTATGTATGTTCTGGTTAATTGATTGGTTTTCTTATCCATTTGATTTACAAACCTATCTGAAAATAGCTCTTGAAGGCCTTGCATTGCATGAATATAGCTAGACTATCTTGAAGATACAATCCAATGATTTAAGATATTCATCTTGATCCAAACCCACACCCATTATTGAGAAAATAGTTACAAAAAGGTTAAGTTACTAGGCATCTCTGAGATACAACCTAGGAGAGTTTCCTAGAGTGAAAACACAACATCATATTCTCCTTCTACTCCTAATCCTTCTAAGAAAGCATAAACAACTCAAAAATCTACTTCCGCTAGCATAGAGTCCTAATTTTCACCTATTTTGAATAATCTTAAGTATTACCTCATGGAATACTTGAAGAAAAATAAAGATAATATTTATGTTTTTGAGCTTATGAAGTTACCGCATATACAAGAAAAATTTATCAAGACTCTGTAGGGATCATCTTCAAGTAGCAACAAGGATATCAATGTGGTAGAAACCAAGAAAAATGATAAAGTTGTCAAGGATGAATATTTTGGAAAGAAAAATGCTAAGAAACAATTTGTTGCTAATGCTTCTCTTATTGGTAAGAGGTTGAAGTATACTAACCCCCCCCCTTTCTTATTGAAATTTGAAAATTTCAACAAAAATGTATATCACTATATGGTTTCATTGGAAGCCACACATGATTTTGATATTTAAACATGATCAGAAGAAATTGCATTTTTTTGTAGCAGCCATCTCCTCAATTTTGTAAACATTTTTAGAGTTTAGAGATGACTACTTGATTAAAATAAACCCTTATTTCTTATTGTTTGCATTTTCGTTTTTGTTTTATGTTTAATTCATGACTGTAATCATGAATTAAACATAAACATTAGCTTGGTGTTATAATTTTGTGTGTCTTAGAAACATTTTTTAAAGGTCACCCATATTTAATCAAAATCCAAATCTAGTGGTTGAGTGACCTATTTTTGATGTTTTGGTTTTAATATGGTTGATACATGGTTTGTTTTAGATTTGTGAAGAGCCCTTGATATTTTTGACGGTCCTCTCGCGAATTTAATGTCCATAACAATAGTCATACAAGTGAATAAACACCTGTTGTAATCGTGTCCTCACCTCACCTTACTGGCTTAACACATTAATGAGCCATTCATTACATGCATAGGGTTTTGGTACTCTGTAGTTTTGGATCTCATCACAAGGGATGGTAAGGATTGCAATCAAAACCTAGGTTCTCACTCCCACCATCTGAGTTATGATAACACACAGGCTATGTTATTTTTGTGTCTCCACTTGGACTTGTTCCTGTTGCTCCCACGATTCRAACCTAAAACTATCCAGATTAATTCAAGTTGCATTTTGGTTACATTTTCCATGGCGCTTGTTGTTCGCCTGGAGCCGAATGGATGCCAGACTTTACTTTCTCATGACAATGCAATTGAGGACCTAAAAATCCATGGATGGGATGTTTTCCTTGAGAAATTTGAGGGTTATAATCTTTAGGTGGAAAAATCTTTCATGCAAACCTTCAATGGTTACAAAGCTAAAATTGGGGACACACAGTTAGAATTGACCGAGGATTTTATGAACAAAGAAATAGGGCTTCCATCAACGGGTGAAAAGTGGTTGAAAAATGCCCGAATTGAAGGAGTCATGTGGAGTCTATTTATGACATCCCAAAAGATCAACTTTTGTGTAAAAGGTATTCCTATATCCCTGGTAAAACCCAAATGGCATAGTTTTTTGTTAATTCTCAAGCAATTTGTGACATGTGAAGGTCGATACAGACTGGTCTTCCTCTGACATATCAGTTTACTCATGATTTTCATTGGTTTCGATTTAGATATGCCATTTTACTTTTTGAGAAGTCTCTATAAGATGTCCAAACGATATAAACGATAGGGTGTCGATTCAAACCTGTTCCATCACAGATTGGTTAAGATATTGTTGATGTATCACCTGTCGACCGTAGGTGACTGTTGGGAGAATTTTTTGATGAGGAATGGGTTTTCCCAGACTGATCCTACAACAAACCCTAACTTAGATAAGCCATTGATTGAAGAACAGTTCAATATTTCAATCAATGGACCAAGTTTACCAACAGAAACCCTCTAGACGAAGGGATGTCGAGTAAGTCTTCACCCGCAGGATTTCCTGAGAAAGAGACTGTGGAATCGAAGTTAATTGACCATATTGTTCTTGAGATTGATTCTAGCCTGAACATTATTATTAAGTCAGGTGTCAAGAAACTTTGCAAAGGAACAAAACAACAATGCACAGACTTAGGGTTCAAGAACAAGAAGGCAGGTCACCTAATTTCAAGAAAACTAAGGAACTAAAATGATACTCATCTAAGCTCGATCAGTCTGATCAAGATCGATGAGGGTTCAGATCATGAGATAGAATATTGTCTAGTTCTGGAAGATCCAGAATTTCAGGGTTCCAGGAAGAAAGTTATCACTCCTACTGAACCTTATGATTTCTTGACAAATTTTCCACTATGCCTTAAAGGTAGAGAAGGGTTCTCTCGTATTATTCATGATCACAAGAAAACAACAAGTAAGACTAATACATCCATGTTTGATCGTGCACTTCATCGACCTGTCATCTCTCTTGTACAATGTGATGTCTGTTTCCATTGGGTCAAGCAGTATTACACCGACATTCCTCTCCTACAGTGCCGAATTAAAACTCTTACTACCCAGAATGATTTTTTGAGGAAAGAAAAACTTGATCTCAAGGAGTACGCAAAGAGGAAATCTAAACATATCAAGAGATCAGGAAACATAGTCATCAATAATGTGACCAGTGTCAAGGCAATAATAAATTATGAACTACCCAACCCCTCTTTAGTTAACGTTTAATGGTAAATTTTTTGTATTATATTTATGTTGTCTAATTCAAAATAAGTCGATTTGAAGTTTGATTTTATTTACTAAAATTAAGACTAGCTACAAAATCTTCGATTCTGTAGCCAAGTCTCTTTTTAAATAAAAATTAGTAATTAGTTATGGTTAATTGTTTTTCTATTTTATTATATTTGTTTTGTTTTTTCAGGAAATTGGAGATTCTGCTACTGATTACTGGGAGGAAATATTTTTCAATTATATGTAAGTGATTATTAGTTTCTTTTCTTCATGTTTAGAGAAACTTTGATCTATTTTTGAATAAACCAACTCTGTTATAAGTGGTTTTTAATCCATTATTTTTGTATTATTACTTAATATTTTGACATCCAACTCCATCTTGTGATATATGAGTATGTGATCTTAGGTTACTTTAAAATACTGTTCACTTTGTTAGTGAAGGACATCTTTTTCCTGGAATGAATTATGGACATGTAATTCTCAGAACTATATGGAAAAGTGGTTCGCATTTTGGATTTAGACCAGTGTGATATTGTTCCATTTATGTTTTGCCTTTCATATTATGAGATATCAATATGTTATGTAGCTTTAGTTTGATTAGCATGCGATGTTTCATCTTGTTCAGTGCTTCAAAATTTTGTCTATAACTTGTTGTTCCATATATTATATATCTGATCATTATTTCAACTTCAATGTCATGATTTATGCTTGATGTTTAGCTGATGTATCCAAAGAATGTTTCAMGTTAAAGTTTCTTTTATTGTAATCATTCATGATCATAAGGTCAATGGATCTACATTTTTACTACTATGTTCCTATATCCTAGCTGGCAATAAACACCTTGAGTTTATTCGAGAGACATTAGTACAATCCTATCGCAGATTTCTTTCACAGGCAAGATAGTTGGAGGTTTGGATCGCACAAAGACATAGGCACAATATAAAACTAATCCCAGGTTAGCTTTATTCACAATTTAATTTATGTTATTAGTTTATTTATCAACGAAACAAGACAGTTTAAATTG
The DNA here is from genome assembly GCA_010110895.2 of Picea sitchensis. Lineage (NCBI taxonomy): Eukaryota > Viridiplantae > Streptophyta > Pinopsida > Pinales > Pinaceae > Picea > Picea sitchensis. Next base: position 28,868 of record SNQJ01S0069810.1, on the reverse strand, counting down.
GTTGACCATTACTCTATCCCTGTTTCAAATCATGTTTTTATTAATATCTTTTTAAAGTTCTTAAATCTTAGATTATAAAATAGAAAATGTAAAAATATGTTCTTTCTTTATCTACTTTCGAAAATAATTACCAGACATTGATTTCACAAGGCATTCACCATAAACTCGCAGTTTGTAAATACTTTGTTTATAATCACATATTTATATTTTTGGAAACACTTGTAAATAATTAGATTAAAGTGCATTGTATTATAGTTTTAGCTTTAGAGTAGTTTATTTCTTTTCTTTGTTTTAGGACCCTAGTTGGCTATCAGAGCCATTAAACCTGTCATAATATATTACACCAAATGGCTTGGGTTAATTAGACAACCTTATTCTAAATCTATTCTCCTAGTTGATGGTGTTTCACTTATGCCCATCAACAAATGGCACTAGAAAGAGGGCCTAAATTCAATTGATTGCACGTGGAGGTCACAAGACTCCTCCACCACACACTCGCTCCCCTGTCATAACATGTAGTCATTTAGACAAGAATGTTACACTCAAAACAAAAAATACCTCTAACGATGACCTTGAGATTCCCGTTGAACCAGTGACACCAGTTCCTCAAGGGGATGACATCCAAGAAATTGTTCGTCAGTCACTCATAAGAACTCATAGTGCCTTAGCTCATATCAGAAAACCTAGTAGGCCACTTAATCAACCCCTAGACTTCTCGGATATTCAAGAACAACCTCAAGGCAGTGGTCTTCTCCAAAACCTATTAAGTCAACATACTACCAATCCTACTAAAACACCTACCCTTGGATACAGAGGATCTGGTATTCCACCTTCCCCACCTGAGTTATCTCCATCCTCTTCAGGAGAAGAGTCTTCAGACGAAGGCATTTCCTCATCAGGACCATCACAACCTTCAACACCACCAATGCTCATGGAAAACCAAAAGAAAACCGCCAGACCTTGGCTCGATCAAGATGTTGTGGCTGTACCCAGACCTCAACACCCATTACCAAAATACCCAGAGAAATGGTTACCCAAATGTGATCCAGATTCCAAACAATCTGCTGAAGACCACATCAAAAAAATTTTGTTGGTCATTAGACTCCGGAGTGTTGAAAACGAGGATGTAGTATGTTGATTATTCCCTTATACTTTTGAGGGAAATGCCTCCACATGGTATTTCGCTCAACACCCTCAAACCATCGTATCTTGGGACAAGTTTGAAACTTGTTTTTTGGAAAATTTTGGAGATGAAAAATCTCATGAAGTCTTAGTTATGGAATGCTCCAGCCTAAAAATGAATCCCAAGGAAAAAGTGAAATATTTTAACCAAATATTTCTTACGTTAAAAAATAAAATCGCTGCGGATTCAATTCCTGTTGAAAGATTAATTGTCTCATATTACACTAAGGCTTTGTATAACAACATAGAAATTTGGGTCAAAAGGTCTAAAAGGAACACACTATTAGAAGCCTTTGAGGAAGCAAGACAAATCGAAAAGGATATATTAAGCTTAAAAGACAATCTCAATAGTGAAGTTAAAACAACTTCATCCTCTAAAAAGAAAATATAAATCCTTGCTAGGTCTCCCCAAACTAAAAATCAACCATAAATTTTAGACTTAGAAAGTTGGTAGAAAGCTTTCCAAAAACTATCCAACCAGGTCGTTGACTTGAAGAAATCAGTAAAGGAGGCATCCACAAGAAAAGGAAGTTTTAAACCTCCTTTAATAAATCCTTTTCCTCCCAACCACTGAAGGTCTAAATTTTGAAAGCTTGTTGTACGCTTTGCAAACCATCTTAGAAGCACATGATAATTCTTCTTTTGTCCCCCCTGAAAGTTTTGAAGACATAGTTGAGGATGAAGTAGCGAAAGAGGAGGAGTCATCTCCCAACTTATTTGGTCACTTCTCAGACAGTATCTTCCAAGCAAATTTTGAAACTATCCACCCCTACAATACAAGAAGCAAAACACAAAACAAACCTTCTTCTGAAATGAGTAATAATGTGTTTCCAAAACAGTCAAAGAAAGATGAAATGAAAAAGAGATTAGCAGCTCCAGTTTTAGAATACGATTTGATTGAGGATCTAAAAAAATTGAGGGCTAATATTTATGTTTTTGAGTTGTTGAAATTTCCCCTTATTTTGCAGAAAATGCTTCAAAGTATCGCTGATAACAGTAAAAACAATGATCCTGGCAGCAAGAAAACTGCAGAAACTAGTTTGAAAATAGCCAAAAAGACCCCAACAAAAACAATGCCTGAACTTCCAGATAAAAGGGATTTAGCTGAAAAAACTGTAGCAAATGTAAATCAAACTGTTTTAGGGACAACAACTAAAAGTCAGCAGAATTTGTTGTTAACACTCGAAAAAATATCCCGCCTATTTTATTAACCTTTGAAATTTTCAATAGAAATGTACATAACTGGATGGTCAATTATGGTGCATCATTGAACATGATGCCTCTATCTATTTTTCAAAAAATTAACATAGAAGTTAAACCTTCTAATCTCAAAATCATTCATCTTGATCGAACAAACATTAAGGTCATTGGTGAGCTAAAGAATGTTCTGGTTAGATTATATTCCAATCCTAAGGTTCATCGGATAATTGAAATTATCATTGTAGATATCCCTGAATTCTATGGTTTTTTTTAAGCAGGGACTGGTCCAAACAGCTACATGGTTACTTTGCAACAGATTGGTCTCATTTGTGGCTGCTTGAAAATGGACAGCCCAACAAAATTAGGATAAACAGAGAATGTTATCTTGAGCATACCATGATAGATATGAATGATGCAAATGACCCTTTCACTGCATCTGTTGATTCATTTGAAATGCAAGGATTGAATACCTTCTTTGGTAATTTCATGACCGAAATTTATCCTATTACTAACTCTGGGCAGCAATCAAAAGTTATGAAATATACTCAGATATCAGCTTTGCCAATTATGTCGAGCACTGCTGACGAAGCCCAATTATGGTCATTGTACTTTGATGGATCCAAATCCAAAGAAGAAGCAGGTGCAGGTTGTGTACTCATCAATCCTATAGGTAATAAGACTTTTATTTCTTGTCGATTAGAGTTCGAATGTACCAATAACACGGCTAAATATGAAGCAGTTCTACAAGGCCTTAGAAATGATTTGGATATGGACGTGTGTAATTTGATGGTATTTGGTGATTCAAAAGCCGTGGTTAAGTAGGTAAGAAATGCCATACATTGTGTATCACCACACCTGAAAAGATACCAAATTGAGGTATGGAGTTTGATGTAAAGTTTTTCATCATTTAACATAAATTCCATTCCTAGATTGAATAACTTAGAGGATGATTTATTGGCCAATGTCGATTCTAAACTATTTCCTGATGAAGGTCTTTCCCCTAATGCATTTTCAGTTGAATTGTTGTTCAAGTCATCGATCCCGGATAACATCACGAACTGGAGAATGTTCGATGATGACCAACAGATCATTAACTTCCTGCATATGGAAGACACCTTAAAAGGTGCAGTCATTGATGAAGTCACTCATGATGAATACCTCTAAAACTTCACGGTAATATCATATCCTACATCTCCTGAATCAACATCTAATCTAGTAAACTCTATCCCCAGATCTGTTGTAAGACTAGAGAAGTTTTATGACTTGCATGATAAATTTAGAGGTTCAGTTAATTGTAAAATGAACAGTTTTTCTTTGATTTATGAGATGGTTAATTTAGGAACAAAGGACAATCCTCAAAATATTAATTTGGGAACGGGATGCTCCGAGCAAGAATGATCTTCTTTTATAAAATTGTTTAAATAATTTAAAGACATTTTTTCCTGGACATATGATGATTTCAAAACATTCGACCCTCATATCATACAACATATCATCCACATGAAACCCCAGACTCAACCTTTTCAGCAGAAATTAAGGAAGATGCACCCTAAATTAGAACCCACTATTAAAAAAGAACTGAATAAATTGCTAACTGCAAAGATAATTTTCCCGGTAAGACACATGCAATGGGTGTCTAATCTAGTCCCTGTAAGGAAGAAAAGTGGTGAAATTTGACTTTCTGTCGATTTTCGGAACCTGAATCGAGCATCCAATAAATATAACTACCATGTTCCTCCAATGGAACAAATTTTATAGCAGGTATCTGGTTCCAAAATACTATCTTTGCTAGATGGATTTTCGGGATACAACTAGGTCCTCATGTCTCCCTCAGATCAGCTTAAAACCACCTTTCGCACCCCATGGGGAACTTATGCCCACAGGAAAATGTCATTTGGACTAATAAACGTCAATGCCACTTTTTAGAGAGCAATGGACATTAATTTTTGTGGATTCATAAACCAATCAATCGTGGTCTATCTTGACGATGTCACCATCTTCTCTAAAAATAAGAAAGATCACTTGTCTCACCTCAAGTCTGTTCTGGAACGATGCCAAAAGTTCAATATATCTCTCAACCCTAAGAAATAATTATTTGCATTAGAGAAAGTTAAATTGCTTGGTTTGTAGTGTCTAAGGACGAAATGATTATTGACCCTAAAAGAACCCCAAGATATTGCCGAACTCTCCCCTCCCTCTTCCAAAAACGCTATGCAGTCCTTTTTGGAAAAGATTAATTTCGTTAGAAGGTTTGTCCCAAGTTTCTCGGAAATGGTAAGACCATTACAAAATTTAATTAAAAGGAATGTTATCTACCATTGGGGCCCGCAAGAAATTCAAGATTTTGACTCCATTAGAAAAGCAATAGTAGAATATCCTTCCTTGATGAGTCCCAAGTTTTCTCAGATTTCACTCTTTACACCTTCGCTTCTGACCGATCTTATGTTGTTGTGTTAACACAGAAAAATGTTGAAAGCAATGAGATGCCCATTTCATTCATGAGCTCATCTTTCAAAGGAGAAGAGATTAATTACCCAGTGGTAGATCAACAGGCATATGTTTTTTTTAAAGTAGTAAAACACTTCTGGTCATACCTGCTGAAATCCAGAACCAAGGTTATCGTTCCTTACCCAGTTGTAAGAAACATGTTAGTACAAAAAGAACTAGGTGAAAAAAAGGAAAATTGGATGACGTCATTACAAGAATATGATATCGAAATAACCCCTTCACAAATTGTTAGAGGTCAAGGCCTATGTAAACTAGTGGTTGATTCAGTTGAAGGGCAAGAAAGTCAAATTAACACCTTAACTGTAAATCAACACAAAGAAAAACAAATCAGCTGTGCACAAGTTGTTGTCAATTCTTGGTATGAAAATACTAAATTTTATTTGACACATGGATCCGCTCCTCTCTATCTTGATCCTAAAAATAGAAGAGAACTAAGGTTAAAATCGACATCTTTCCAGTTAATAAATGATTTTTTATTTTGAAATAATTTTGATGGTGTTCTTATGCATTTTTTAGAAAAGGAAGAATCGGAGAAAGTATTATCTGAACTTAATGCAGGTGAAGTCGGTGGTCACTTCGACAGAGAAACCACTGCTCACAAAGTGCTAAGAGTTGGGTAGTATTGGCCCACTTTGTTTAAAGACTCCCATGCACTGTTTCATAAATGCATAATCTGCCAAAAGGTTGCGGGATAGGTGAAAAAGGCAGCATTCCCTTTGCAGACTGTCACTGTATATTCCCCTTTTTATCAATGGGGCCTTGACATCATAGGACCAATCAACCCTTCTTCTTTGAAACAGCACAAGTATATTCTTACAACAACGAATTATTTCACTAGATGGTCTGAGGTTGTACCTTTGAAAGTAGTGAATACAAATCAGGTAGTATATTTCCTAAACTTTCAGTTCATCACTCGATTCAGCGTTCCCGAATGTCTGGTTTTTGACAACACCTCTTACTTTTCATCCCTTAATATGAACATATTTTCCTTGGAGAAAGGGATTAAACTAAAATATTCTTCTAGCTACTACCCTCAAGGAAATGGTTTAGCAAAATCAACAAACAAAAATTTAATCAAGATCATTAAGAGGATAGTTTCAAAAAATCATAAGAACTAGCACAATGCACTATATAATGCACTATGGGATGATAGGGTGACACCAAAATCCTTTGTTGGTAATTCCCCTTTATTTCTCGCCTATGGAAGAGAAGTAATTCTCCCTCCACATGTTTTACTTCCTTCTCTGCAATTATCACGGAAATTGCAAGAAGAGGAGTTCCCTCCCCTGCAAAGTAGAATTAATGCTTGCTAAAATTGAAGTAAGGGCACAAGAAAAGCGGAAATTGGATCAGCATCAACAAATTGTGAAAAGTTGGTTTGATTCAAATTCTTCTTCATATAGGAATTTCAATGTCAGAGACTTGGTTCTCAAGTGGGACAAATCTCACGAGGGAACGGAGGAACACACCAAGTTCCAGAATCTGTGGTTGGGACCATTTTTAATTTCTGAAAAGTCAGGTCCCAGCTCTTTCCATCTACACAATCTGGAGGGACAGCCAGACACTTTCCCAGTGAATGGCCAAGCTCTCAAAAGATATTTCATCTAATGATTCCAGATCTACCCCTCTGTACATATCTTTTGTTTAATTATCTTTTCTATTTTTTTATTTTGGTTCTTTTCATTTTGCTTGTTTTTTATTTGTTTCTGAATAAATCATGG
>SNQJ01S0069810.1:4259-17045 GCA_010110895.2 Picea sitchensis | reverse complement strand
GGTGTGATTTGGATCTAGTTATACCCACTGAATCCATCGAGGAGAGAAAAGTGTTTATTTCCGAAAAATGTATCCAGGACCTGGTCAATGAATGGGAGTGGGAAATGGTCTTTTTGTGTTTCTTTTTTGAGTTCTCTATAGTTGACACAAATTCTCCATTTACTATTTTTCTTTGGTACTATGACTAGAGGGGAGACCCATTGGATATCATAAATTGGGTAGATGAAGTTGGTTATAAGCAATTTCTATAGATCCTCTTTGAATATGTCTTTCAGTGTCGGATTTATCAGATGTTAGGGTTGGAGGATGGGTCAGGATCCTTTGTTAATATATATGTGATGTGTGCATAGGTCAATATGGATTCCCTTCATGTCGGAGTAATCCTAGGTGAAGGCATCACTATGATTTTGTATCACTTTAACCAATCACTATTTTTGTGGTTCATTCTTAGGCCTTGGTTTATTTTATATGTTTTTCTTGGGATGATTTCTATGGTCATTTATATAAGGGATCCTTGTTCTTTCTCTGTTTTGTATTCATTTTCTATGGGAGAGATGCTTGTTGAGGCTAGAGAAGCTTTTGTCTTTGGTTGCATCACATGCTCAAGAATATGTGTGTCTTTTGTGGAAGAGGAAGCTACAAAATCATTGATTTCATCATACTTTGTTTTATCTCTTATGGCTAAGTATTGATCTATGGAGAGGACTTGATGGGATTCTGCTTTTTCCTCACTATCTTCTTTGTCAACCTAAAGTGGTTTTTCTAGGTCAATGCTAGGCTTTGTAGGAGGATAAAGGCTTAATTTGTTTTGTGGATGTCCCATGGAAAATGGCCGTCATATTTCTTGACCTACAACTGATGTAATCATCTATAACGGCTAGCCAAGGCCTTCCCAGGATTAGAGGATACCCTCCCATAGAGGTTTTTGGTTTTAGGACCATAAATTCAGTGGGATAATCCCATGAGTTTATTGATATCACTACATATTCCAAGGTTCTGTTTGGTTTAATGGTCGATATTTCAGCTATCTAGAGTACGGTTGGGGTTTCCCTAAGGCCCGTAAGACCTAAGGCTTGCATGGTATCATGTGTTGTAACATTTATGGAAGACCCAAGGTCGATTAATGTGTTACTAATGAGTGCATTTTTGATATGCACATTAAGTACTAGACTTCCTGGATATGAGTAGTTAGAATCAAGAACTCCCCCCATCATTGAGCCAACCAGTTTTCCCATGACATAGATGGTTTGGGAATCCTTTCATTTTCTACCGAGTTTTCTCATGCAAAGTTCTTGTATCTCTTTTGAATATATGGGCACATCCTTGATGGGTTGGAATAACATTATTTTGAAATAAACATTTTTTATCTCTCCCAAGAAGTCAAACTCGGTCTAAGTAAAAGGTTTTTCTAGATGTAACATTTTTGGATACGGTGGTTTTTTAAGTTCAGGGTGGGAATTATCAACTTTTGAAGGTTCCTAATATTTTTTTGGTTCCAATTATTCATTTCATACATCCTCATTCAAATCTTCAATACTATTGTGAGGTTTTTCCTTAGTTAGAATCTTCCCAGATCGAAGATGAATATCATTACAGTCCAGGGAAGAGATGGAATAAGTAGGGTAGGAAACAAGTCCAGTAGCTTGTGTTGGTTGGCCTGGCCTTCCATTATTAGGGTTAGGAATGGGTTGTGGAATTATTTTTGGTCGAGGAGGGGTGGATTTGCATTCCTGCATATGGGTAGGAGGAATAATTTTTATGGGTGGCTATGTCATGGGATGTTGAGGCCCTCCTACAGTAGGATTTCTCCACCCATGTTTCCGTCACTAGTTTAGAGGAGGAAGAGACACACATTTTTGTGTCGGAATACTCCAAGGTTGAGAAGCATATTGCATGGAAGGATTAGTCCAATATGAATTGAAATATTGATATTGATCTTGGATCATACCTTGAGGTCTGGGCTGCCAGGGTTGCTTCTAAGAGACAAATCATAACTGATATGGTTCATCAAATTTCTGATAGATAGCCTTTAGTCCAGGTAGGGATGGGTAGTTGTGAGTAGCATGGTCCTCACTACATATTCCAAAAACCTTTATTTGATCCAACAAACATTCTTTCCATGGGTTCTTCATCCTGCACTTTGGGAAAAATATAGCTAAATCTCACTCTGTCTCTTCCTTCTTCTTCCTCATTTGAAATGCATCTACCTGGTATATCAAGGAAATAAGTATGTTGTTATTGAAGTATTCTAACATGTTCCCATTTTCTACCCTCGTAACTCCACCTACAGTTTTTCTAGTTCTTTCCAGTATATCTATTGGTCCTCTACTTTTGTTTTACATGCTTCTAGAATATTTATGAAAACTTTATAAGATAGTAGCATATTCCAATTGAAAGTAATATCCTCCACCCATCATGTTGATAAGTTCTATGAAATGATCTCAGATTCCTCTTAGAAATAATATACATCATGTTTCAAGAGCGAAATCTCCTTGCTTTACCATCTACAAGTTATAGTTTAACTGTTAAATGTAATCTTCAAGGATCTCATCTTCATGATACACCATCCTGAAGAATTCCTCCCTTATTTCCTTATCTTTATAGTAGTCTTGGTATTTTTCTAGAATTTCTTCATCATCTAGTCCCATGTATGGATTCTATCCCTACCAAGATCCATGAACCAACGTAGTGTAACATCATTGAGAGTGGTAGGGAAAAGTTTCTATTTTTGGGATTCCGACACATAGTCATAGCTTATGAAAAGTACATTGAAATCGAAGAGGAAAGTGTCAAGATATGTTTTGGATAATCCATGAAATTTTTTGGCAAGGATGAATGAGGGATGTTATTCATTTTAGTCTTTGCATTCGATCCTCTGATTGGAAATATGAAAACAAAGGTTTCTTCCTTGACAATTTCGTGTGTCATTTCTCTTCACGAGCTGTATTTTGTCTCTCTGGGTACTTCAGGAAATATGAAACCCATGAAGTGATATTGTTCATTGATCAATCCTTCAAAAGGTGAAAGCTCTGTGTGCATAGATCCTTTTACAGTCTCAGATTATTTAGGGGAGGTCTCGAGCTTCTTTCTGACAAGAAAAATCACTGTAGGTGATAGGTAGTTTGGCTGATTAAGATCCTTTTCATCTTGATATTGACCTACACTATTAGTTTTTGGGGGCATTTTGGATGAACTAATAAATCTACCTTGTTGATCTCTAACTCTCTGCATAGAAAATTTTAGAAAATAATTCTATTAATTTTTGAAAATAAATCATAGCACTCAATCTACTGAAATGAAAATCCACACAAATATTGAAACAACAACTACTCTTTTTGACAGTTCCCTAATAACAACACAAAAAATGACCAGCCCTTCAATTAATTCCTTATTAACTTAGTAAGAAACTAAATATTTATGCATTCAATTATCAAATTGAGCTCACATATTACTTACAAACTGTCATGCACTGTATATGCAAGTGTAGTGTTGTAACTACTAACGAGTTCTAGTGTTTTGAATGTCACAAGTCAATATTTCAAGATACTTAATTAAGTCACCAAGTTATCCTACTTCTAAAATTGAAAGAAAATAAACATCACGTTTGCAAGAAAAGGAAATCACACTTGTGAAAAACAAATATGTCTTGAGGAAAGTAAATCACATGTTACAGAAAGTAAATCACACTTGTGGAAAGTAAACCACACCTTTTAGAAGGTAAATCACACTTGCTTAAAGGAAATCATACTTGCAGAAATTAAATTTATGCTAACATATAATGGTTACTTAATTAAGTAAAATTATGATATCGTTTTGCTATAATAGTTACGTGATCGTACTTCCAATGTTAATTTACAAAACCATTAATATCAATCCCAATCTATTGAGGAATAAAATTGTCATAAATCTAACAGAAAAAAATATAGTAAATCTGCAAGGAGAGTTGCAACAATGTGAGTTGCATCTATGGAGCTACAACACAAAATTTATAGTGATGGGAGTTGCAACAATGATAGTTGCAACAACAAAGCTACAACAATATGAGTTGCAGTGATGGGAGTGATGGGAACATTTTTGATTATAAACTTACAGAAATAAAATCAACACTGAGTTGCAGCTTAATATTTCAGGACTCACGACGTAAGGGAAATAAATATTAATCACACCTGAATTGTAATTAACTGTTCTATGAAATCTGGAATTGTGGAAAATTAAGAAACCAAACAACTATATAATTAAATGAACAAAATTGAAATTATAAATCATATTCCTGATTTTACAAGAAGTACCTAACTAAGGAGGGGCTCCTACCCCCTTAGGCAAGAAATTGGGCTATGAAATAAAAACAACACAATTATTCAACATGCCATCATATGAACATGAGAAGAAAAATAATTATATTCCAAAATTATGAAATGTATGATAACAGTTGAATGTTATCGCCATAACAATTCTCCCCCAAGATATAGGGAAGTGAGGTTTCTTATACAATACAACTAATGTCTAAAATAACACAAAAGGATGGATGAAATTCCATAAGAATCATGTTGTTTGTCCATTTATATTAGTATTTCTGAATTTTAGTAAGATTAGGCATGTGCTGACTTGGATCAATTGAGCGACATTTGGTAAGAAAACAAACTTCTTTTTTGGTTTTCCACTTTCCTCTTGCCACCTTCCTATGTGAGGAATTTTCCCCAACTTTCAACTGTAATATTTACTATTGTGTTGGTGGACATTATACTCATAGTTGCAGCAATGATATCATACTTAGAGTTGCAACAACAATATCATTCTTGGAGTTGCAACAATTGTGTTGTTCTTAGAGTCTGTTAAGAACCAAGCATCAATATAGCATGTAAAAACCTCATGAAAAGTACTAAACGCCTTGAAAAAGAGATAATTTCAGATAATAAGCCTCTTCGAGGGGGCAACCTCCTTTTACCCCACTTAAATGTTCAAGTCCAAGATGATTCAAAATGAAAATGTCTCCTTGGTTTATATAGGAGACTAGGAGGTATAATGGCCTAAAGCCGACATAATTAAAATAACATTACTAATCCACATAATTAAAACAACATTACTAATCTAAATTACAACTAATGGCCTAAAGTCACATAAATAAAATACATTACTAATCTAATATGCCCCAATTATGGGCATTGAGCTAATATTAGGGCTTAACATGCCCTCCCTCTTGAGACAAGTGTTGGTCCACAACGCTTGCGAGCAACTGATGTTTCTGTATAAAAGACCCATCTTGCCAAGTGGAATCTTTAGCTCTGTGAAGCCTCCATTTAATGAGATACTATAAAATAGATCTATTCCCGCTGGTGATTTTTTGTGTCAGTGATGGCTTCAGTTCCAATATGATTTTTCTTCCTCGGGCTGCCCCTCGCAATATAGTTTGAACCGATCTTGTCACCTATAACCTTCTTTGCTACGAAACATGGAAAACTGGTGTACTCATGAAGATGCAGTAACCCAATTTGTGCCATAGTACCAATCTTTTGCAACACCCTATATGACCATAGTACTTTGGGTGATAATTTATTATCCTTCTTGGCTTGCTTTGAGGGACATCTCACAGGGCTATTGTAGTCTTAAAAATACCCAACTCCCCCACTTCAAAACTTCACCACGATGTTGATCTGCTCGTTGTTCCATGCATTCTCAAGGCCATGGTCGTGTTGTCCTTTAAGATTTGGAGAATTTGTTGTTGACTTTCTATGTGATCTTCCACCTTTGAACCTTAGATTTTTCTTTTAGAGAAGAAGTGATGAAGAGGTATCCATAAAGTGCCAAGGCAATGGTGTTGTCATTTTAAGGTAAAGGTGAAAGGAAGTGTTATACCACCATTCTCACAAAAGGTAACTATTTGAACCATTGTGTTTGCTTATCGTAGACAAAACAATGAAGGTAGCCTCTGCATTTGTTCACTATCTCAGCTTTTCCATCAGATTGAGTGAGGATGATAGGGATGAACTATGAGCCAATTGAGTACCCAAACAAGAAAATAATTATGTCCAAAATGTCCAAAGGGAATATGTGGACTTCACACTTACAATAATCTTTGGGTCGCCATGTGCTTTTGAACTGCCTCCATGAATGTGTGGCAACTATACTAGCTTTGAAGGGATGAGAAGTGCACAAAAGTGTGCATACATGGTGAGTCTATCAACAATCACCATGATGACACTCTCTTTCCTCTCCTTCTCGTGACTTTGGTAACCCTGATGAAATCCATGGAAACTCCTCCCAGCGCTTTCCACTTGGGATGCATAATGGTTGTAAAAACCCGGGGTCTTAATTGTTTCCACCTTTATTTTGTTGGCAACCCACACATTCTCCCACAAACCTTTTAACATGGCTTTTAAGGCCATCCCAAAAAAATCTTCTTGACTCTCTATGGTAGGTTTTCAAAACTCGAAAGTGCCTCTCATTGAGAGGTGTGCAATTCCAATAGTACCTTTGTTTGAGTTGGGAGTTCTTACATAAATATAAGCCATCTTTGTACCATAGTGAATCATTTTTCCATGTAAATGTATCTGGATGCAATCGAATCCCTGCTGCAAACCTTTGAACAGAGTCCACACTTTTTCTGGCCATTTTTCCATTCATCCCTTTGCTTCTATTATCCAATCGGTTGGATGATCGATAGCACAAAGAAAGCAGCCCTCAACATTCTCATCCTTTCTTGAGAGTGCATCCCACAACATTTTGCTTCCCCTTTTATGTATCGCATTTCAAAATCATAGCCCAATATCTTGTTACCCATTTTGTTGTTCTTCCGAAGATAGTATTTGTTCCAAGAAGTATTTAGAACTATCATGATCTATTTTGACCTTTGAAGTGCCTACCTATTAGGTAAGTGACTCCATTTTTCAATGCATGTAGTATTTCCATCATTTCTCATAAATGTGTTTGTGTTCTTCCTTGGAGTGGATCAATTGAGGTCAGAGAGGCACTGCCTGCCCATAGTGTCTAACAAACTTGCGTTAGTAACCTGTAAAACCCAAAATCCTCTAAGATTTTTTAATGTTTTGGGAATCGGCCCAAATTCATCATGGCCTTAATCTTGTTATAGGGTTCACCTTGACACCTTCATGAGATACAATATGACCCAACACTCTACCCTTTACTCCAAAGAAACATTTCAATGGTTTAGCATATAGTTGTTTCTCCTAGTAGTTGTAGCACCTGTCAGTCTCGTTTACATGATCCTCCCAAGATTTGCTATAGATTAGTATATCATCAAAAAATACTAACACAAATTTTGGAAGGAAGGGCTTGAAAATGGAATTCATCAACCCCTTGGAAATGGAAGGTGCATTTGTAAGTACAAAAGGTATGACCAAAAATTCATAATGGCCTTCATGAGTTCTAATGTTGTTTTGGATATCTTCTTCCTTCAAAAAATACTAACAAAAAAAAAAAAAAAAAAGATCCAATTTTGTGAAATAGATTGCTCCATGTAGTTCATCTAACAATTCATCAATCACGGAATGGGAAACTTATCTTTACTAGTGATCTTGTTGAGCTCTCTATTAACTGACACATACCATGAGATATCTTTCTTGAATACCATTAACACTAGTGCAAGAGTAAGAACTTTGGCTAGGTCTACAATGCCTCTAACATTCTTCAACCATACACTCACTCTCTTCCTCGAAAGCATAAGGGTATCTGTATGGCCCTGATGTTAGGAGGAACACTCCTGTGAATTAGGTGAATTTTACGATCATGATTTCGAGTGGGTGGGAGACCTTGGGAATATCTTCAAATACTTTGAATACACACCGATCCTTTGGAGATCTTGAATAGATGGCTTAGATGTTTTGAACATCTAGTAGCATAGTTGTGCAATAATGCCTTGATGCCCATTTTTCAATAATTTTGTCATGCCGTTAGAGCTTATCACCCAATGCTTCCCCTGCGGATACCTCTTAACTCAATTTATTCTTCTTCCAATGAAAATTTCATGAAAAGTTCTTGAAAAATTAGTTGTCTTTAATGATTGTAACCATTGATTCCTAGTACCACATCTACAAAGACTCCATGGGTATAGTAACTATTAGACTATTCATTACATATTCCCCCCATAGTAAGATTGATCCATTGCATTTTCCGAGCAATTGATAGTTCCTCCATCCCAGAATCATTACTTTGAAACTCAAGGTATACTGGATATACAAAGTACTGAGATCTTTATTAATTTCATGCTGAATGAAATTACAGCACCGCTTTAATCACTAGGACTATTAATCTTTTCTTTTGATGTATCCTTTGATCTTGAGGGTTCGAGGAGTGCTAATTCCACCCAATGCATTACATGATATCGGGAGTCAACTCTTCTGCAGTCTAAATTGCTTCTATGTTTTCATCTTGAGATGGTTCTTGTTTCTTCTTCTTCCTCTTCACTACATTCATATGTAGAATAATTTCTTCTCACCACACTCCTATCCCTTATTGCATTCTGTCATTAAATTAAAGCATAAACCTTTTGCTTTTTCTTCCTCCAATTGTTGAGGTGTCAACCCTTGTAGGTTGAGGTGTTTTAGGAGAAGGAGCATTGTTCTCTTATAGATGTTAGGATAGGTCCCTTCTATTGTAGCCATAGCCACATTTTTACTTTCAACATTTCTCACACTCAAATGCATTCTCGAATGATTTGGGTCTCTAAAAGGATAACCTCGTGTTGAATGTTATCTTTAAAGTTCCTATGAATACATCAATCAAGTGCTCATCCTGAATGGGTTACCTTATATTCACTCCAGTTCTCAATGTGCTTTGTAACCGAATCCTTTTGCTTGATATTTATCAAAGAAGGTATTTCTCCTTGTATCCTCATAGTATGATATCATTTCCGTGAAAATTGTCCAAGGACGAGTGATTTGCAAGAACAAAGCCATCGTATACCAAACAAATTGATTAGTTCTAAATATAAAGAAGCAATTGGCACCTTTTGTGTATGTGGCACATTATGGAGATCAAAGAATTTCTCCTTTCCAAGTATCCATGTGATTAAGTCCTTTCCATCAAATTCCCTATGTCAATCTTAGGAACTGGTTGGTCTTCAAACGTTGGAGTTTCCATTCTTGATTCACCTTCCTTGTGTCCATCAAGGAATTTCATGTATGCATTTTCACTGTGTGTCTTCATAAGTGAAATTTTTCAATACTTCCATGATATCCCCTTTAAACCATCTATCTTAGTGTCCAACTCCAGCTTTCATTGAATCCATCTTAGTATCCAACTTAGCTTCCATTGAATCCATCTTAGTATCAAACTTAGCTTCCATTGAATCCATCTTATTTTGTGTGTAGTTCATTTATGTCCCTACGCATTTCTTTCACCCTTCATCAAGAGTCCAAGTAGGATTTTCCTGAGGCTTATTTGGTGTAGAAGTTCCCTTTGGGTGGCATAAGTTACCAAGTGTCACTTTTGAGCCTTGATTTTGAGGTGGTTCTCGCTTAGACAATATTTCTTTCCATAATCTCCAAATTTTTGGTCTCTTCCTGGTATGAAAAAATTTCTCATGTATTTCCTCTCATATTTCTTCTCCTCCTGCAATGCCACAGTTTGATCAAAATTGGATGTGCCAAGTGGAATTTCATGTAACTTCCCCCACAACTTCGTCGATTTGGTCTTTCTAGGAGATATCACTTGTATAGTGTGCCCTCAACAAAATAATTGATATAAAATTCTGAAACTCACACCCAAAATACTACCAACCGCCCACGATCCAATGCAACCAAATCCCACTCAATTTGGATAATTTCTGTGAATAAGTTATGATTGTTTTACCCGGAACACCTTTCTTGAGACTAGTCAATAGGGCTAGTCAGACACCCTATCTAACACAGGGTGTATATACAAAAGCAGGATGACCTTAAGATGAACTTTTACCACATATTACCCAATAATTTCTCGTGAAATGTCCTCCTCGATTTCATATCCGAAACGTTACGTAAAATGTTTTATAGCTTAAAATTCCGCAATGACTCATTTCAGATGATTCCAAAACCCTATCTTGTACAGGTCAGATCTCCGAAGTATAAGGCCTCAAGAGTTGAAATTTGAACCCAATGCACCTTTTTATCTGGCTCTCTAAATATCATCCAAGTCGTTCCTTTGGAAACATTGTAGAAAACAAGTTATATAAAAAAACTCCATGGTGTCTCGGATGTAGTAGAGAAACCCCAAGATCCGATCTCTAATACCATATGTTAAGAACCAAACATCAATATAGTATGTAAAACCCTCAGAAAAGTACTCAATGCCTTGAAAAGAGATAATTTCAGATAATAAGCCCTTCATGGGCAAACCTCCTTTACCCCACTTAAATGTTCAAGTCCAAGATGATTCAAATGAAAATGTCTCCTTTGGTATATATAGGGAGACTAGGAGGTATAATGGCCTAAAGTCGCACATAATTAAATAACATTACTAATCTAAATTACAACCAATGGCCTAAAGTTTCCATAAATAAAATAGCATTACTAACCTAATATGCCCCAATTATGGGTAATGAGCCAATATTAGGGTTTAACAGAAGCTCCAAATAATGGAGAAGAATTGTATTACCGTATGAGTTGGGCGGCTATTATAAGGAGCTGCAACTACCATAAGACAACCACTATAATTTATCCTGCATAGCAGTGTTAGTGCATGAAAGTAATAGGTTCCTTAAGAAATATGTAAGAATAGCATAAAAATGGTGTATAGGGAAAGATTCATACATTGGTGAAAAGTGAGACAAAATTGGATAACGAAGGTATAAAAAAGGGAATGATTAGTGGAAAATGGTAAGGAAAAAGGTACTATATGGGTGTTGAAAGTGTGCCAATTTAGGCACCCGTCAATATGTCTAGGAAAACATTTCCTTGTATTCTATGAATAATCTAATAAAGGCATGTTTCTCTACAAGAGAACAATTGATTCCAAGATTGAGAGTCTAAGGGTTATTATATGTTCACAGGTTAATCGCCTCATACTGCATGGATGAAATAGTGGTCTTGTAGTTGGTGAATTTCTTGAATTTATACTACAGATCATATATATTTTCTAGCCTCACCATAGGCTTGGGAATAACATTCATTGGTGTTCTTTCATCCCTAGCTATTTGATTTGCATAATATTATGTTTGACAATTTAATTCTTGGCCATTATGCTGTTCATCAAAGGTCAAATATTTGAAAGTGTATTTTGTAGTTAGGAAATTGATGATCTAATCATAATATTTAAAAACCCTCCAGTTGGTTACATTGTTAGGTATTGAGATCATTTATAACAATTCCACAGAAAAGTGGCAAGAATTAATCCTTGTGATGGAATTAGCTTGGAATCAACATTAGCTAAAATATTTTCGTCATGACTCTAAGAATGAGGAATATGACTAATATTAAAAGCATCAAAGTTTTTCATTAAATCACATAACTCTTACTAGTAGTGTTTAAGATGACCATAAATGCAATGTATAGTTTTATGCACATGTCTGAAGACAATTTTAGAGTCACTAAAAACTTTTAATAGTTTGACCTTCATGTCAACTGTCTTTATTGACCTCTGAATCAAGGCTTCATATTCAACAATATTATGTTTGCATTCAAATTCAAGTATACAAGATATAAATGTTTTATTACCCTTGGGTTCCTTGAGAATGAAACCAACACTTACACCCTCATTAGACTTGGATCCATCAAAGAATAAAGTCCAAATATCATTATTTACATTGGAATTAGTTCCTACATTTAAGTTAGTCTTTTCACTTGGATTAGTATGTATATCTGAGTTAGTCTTAATGATTATATTACTATGTACATCTGAGTTAGAATATTTCCTACCTACTGTATTACGGTCCAACAAAACAATCTAAGTGCAATTAAGGATCTCAGATATCATGTGTGATTCCACATGTGGAGATAATTCAACAGTAAAATATCTAAAGAAGGTGTCTAACCTATAATTCACCATAATTGATTGAATGAACACCATTAGCTCATTAGGGTCATTCATATTGCTGACAATATGTTTCATATATATCTCCTTATCTACTTTGATCTTCTTTTTATTTCCATTATCAGGTAACCATAGATGTGACCAATCAGTAGAAAAATATCAATTCAATTTTTCTGACCAGACTCTACTGTAGACTAGGCCATATGATTTTGGAACACTACAATAATATCAAAGAGTTGGGGTACTTTTGGGTTAGAGGAAAATCTTATTAAGACATTATTAATCTCCCAAATAACCTTGACTATTGACCTATCCAATTGTACAATTTGTATTTAATTCTTTTCAGGTTTGGAATTCAACTTATGACACGCTGAATAAGGAATAGCATTGGACGAGGCACCTGTTGAAGAGTGTAAGTGACACACCATCAAATGAGAGAATAGATCTGGACCAAGGTTGTCTAATTAACCCAAGTTGTTTGGTGTAATCTATTCTGATGGGTTTAATGGCTCCGTTAGCCAACTAGGGTCCTAAAACAAAGAAAATAAATAAACTATTCTAAAGCTAAAACTATAATACTATGCACTTTAATCTAATTATTTACAAGTGTTTCCAGAAATATAAATATGTGATTATAAACAAAGTATTTACAAACTGCAAGTTTATGGTGAATGCCTTGCAAAATCAATGTCTGGTAATTGTTTTCGAAAGTAGATAAAGAAAGCACATATTTTTACATTTTCTGTTTTATAATATAAGATCTAAGAACGTTAAAAAGATATTGATAAAAACATGATTTGAAACAAGGATAGAGTAATGGTCACA
>SNQJ01S0069809.1:38878-53407 GCA_010110895.2 Picea sitchensis | reverse complement strand
GTTATCTAATGAAATGCAAACATCTATAATAATGGATTAAACATTAACAGTTAAGTGTTCTCACGAATCCATCTCTGTCCATATTGTCCAAGACTCTACTTCACAATTGTCCATAATGCTAACCTATTTATCACTATACTATCGTCAAGTCTTCACTACTAGAACTGTACTTCTTCTAACTGACTGCTCTAGATATGTCTACTCAAAATCTGCAAGCTGCTCGAAGGATGGTTCTTTGGTCTATCACAACTATTGCATAGACTCCCCTTGTCTAATGTTTATATTACCTAGGAGTCTCTAATCCAGATGGCTCAGAACAATTCCTACTCTGATGTGTATTCATCATCATCTTCATTGGTAGATTCATCATCTCTCTGAGATCTGATTTCTTTCTTTAAGTCTGTGGATTCATCTTTCACCACAATGCCTAAAAGTACAATCTCTTGAACCTGTTCCTTATTTACCTATCGTTATTTTCTTTCAGTTATTTTCCAAACCTCTCTGTATCTAACGTCTTTCTTTTTCTCTATAGAATTTTCTTCATCTCATTTTATTGCTAATCTTGCGATCTATGGGACCTGTTCTTTGTTCACCCGTTCTTCATTTTTTCTTATCAATACTTTCTTATATCTAATATTAGTGTTCTCTTTCAGGGAAGTATCGATCATGCTTCTACAATCACTAGTTATGTGTCCATAGTTATGACATTTGTAACACTCAATGTTATGTGGGGCCACATAGGAATTTCTTGCTTGAACATTTCTTTTATAATCCCTTCAATTTACAACCTTATGTCCAAAATCAGTACAATAAAAAAAGGACCATAAAAGAAATTTGCATACCTGGGAGTGAATGATCTTCTTTGTGGTGTAGTCCTTCTGAATTTCTACCTTGGCTAATCATGATCATGATTGAAGCTTCTTTGTGTCTTGAACATGGATGGTCTTATTGAAGATATATCTTCAATATTTTTCTTAGATTATGGTTGACCACGATTCCTTTGTTTGAGTACTTCTGCATAACTCTTTTTATTTTCTTCATTCTTATTTTCTAGCAACCTATAGTGCTTCTCTTCATTCTCTATAACTGATGTGGATGTTTCTGTCTCTTCAACGTTATTTTTGAGCTTGATGATTTTACTTCTCAATGTGACAACTTCTTATTCAATCTTCTCAACCTCTTCTTCTTTCTTAATTATCTGAGACTTTGTGACTTCTTCTGTTCTTTTCGCTTCTTCAAGCTGAATTTTTAATGTGATTATTTATTCGTCAAGTCCTTTCTCTTCTTGACCAAACTCTGCCTCAAGCTGGTTTAGATCGTTAGTTCTTTCCTTAAAATGATATGTTAATACCTTCTCTCTCATTTATGCTTCTTCCTTCTGTGCTACTATGTTGGATTCCAAACACTGCTTTTGATATTCAAGATTTTTTTCTATCTTTATGGCTTCTTCTAGCCGATTTCTTAAGTTCTTGATGACTTGTTGGGCTTCTTAAAAAATGTGAACACTTTTCTTTTTTTTCATCAATTTTTTATTGAGTGACTTGTTTTGTTGTCTTTCTTTTCTTAGTTCATCTAAAGCACTAATCAATTATGCTTCATAATTGTCTTCTTTTTCAATTAGTTTTTTTTGTCTCATTTCCTTCGTGGCATTTTATTTCAAGATGTTCTCATTTTCCACAATTAAAGAAAAACAACCTACCTATGTTGATTATGTACTCTTCATCTTCTGAATCAGCTTGACATGGTGAACATATTTCTTCTTGATCTATACCTTCATCTTCTTTGGAATTTTATGAATCTGTGATGGTTGAAGAATATATTTCATGTAACTTATCCCAAAGTTCTTTGGTTGATGAACATTTACCAACCTTTTCTCTTACCAGATTAGGTAATCCTTCCTAGATGAAATCCATTGCTATTTTGTTATTCTTCTTCAATTCCTTCTTGGTTGCAGTCTTTTCCCTTTTTGAACTATCATATCCTGTAACGATTGATAGCCAAATATAATGCCCTTGTTCCTATAAAAATACTTTCGTGCTTCTACTCCATATATCATACTTTAACCCATTCTGATCATTAAACAATGGCACTCCATTCTCAAAATAATTCATGATCTCATTCTAGTGGTTAAACCAATTTTTGAAGAAATCGACTTTGATACCAATTGTTAGATTACTGAGAGGGGGGGTGAATTAGTAATAGAGAAGTTTAATCCTTTTAACCATAAAATGAAAGTTTTATATCAATGTAGAATTATCATCCAATAGTTGTAGAGTAAATAAGCAATGAACAAATGAGCAATCATACACTGTACATCAATGTTTTTACATGGAAACCCAAAGTGAGAGAAAACCACATAATGTTTTTTCTTATATGTATTTAAGAATTACATTCATTGGAAGCACCAACTTCCTTTATTTTCTAGCTGCAACTGGAAGGAGGCTCCAAACCCCTAGTTTCTCAGGGTACAACCTGAGGGAAGATCCAACTCTCCAATTTTCTAGCTACAACCAGAAGGAGGCTACAACCCCCTATTTTCTCCGGCTACAACCGGAAGGTGGCTACAACCACCTGTATTTTCCTCATCCAACCGCCCTGAAATATAAGTAGAATGATGGAATCAATGTCACACTATGAATGTGATATATACTGTTGTAAACCTATACCAATAAACCTGCACCAAACAACCTGTACCATAAACAAGTGCATCAACCATGCACCAACTTGCACCTCAACCTGTATCATCAACAATTGCATCAACCATGCACCAAATATGTACCAATCATGCATCAAATACACATAAACCGTGACTCATCAATATGTACCAACATCATCAACTATACACCTCATGTATGTGCCATCTCATCAACTATTTGTCTCAAACATGTACCTAACATGTCCCTCAACCAAAATCCCTCATCAATTGCATCATCCAAATCTGATTTGTAACTCTCTAATAGACTTGGTGTATATGACCACATACCTTGTTGAATTTTGTATTATTCTAGACAACGAACTTGTAGAGCATGCCCTGCAAATAATGTTTGTTGTATGGATCTAAAAATGGTACAAAGAATACTACAGACTGTACTCTAACCAATACATTTGGTATTACTGAATTTGTATCTGTTATGAATAAGTTATGACATTTTTACCCAAAACACTTGTTTTAGACTAGTTTCAGGACTAGCCACAATCCCTATTTTCCATGAAGTGTAACTCAAAAAATACAATGACCCACAAGATGAATTTTTTATCAAAGCTACTTAGATATGTTTCCTCAACGGCCTCCAGATTTCGCGGTCTGAATCATTCTAGAAAAAGCGTTATTGCAAAAATGGTACATAAAAGGAACAGAACATTTTTATATTAGTCACTTTGTTAATGCATTTAGTGAGAGCATCTCATTCAAATGTATATGCATCTATAATAGATGGACATGATTTGTATGGATCTAAACACTTTCTATAAACGTTGTTAGAAATGGGGATACTATTTGCAAAATATAGAACCTTATAGAAACAACTCATATGTATAAGTAACCATTCCATTGAAGAATGGGACTAAGAACAACGTAATAGAGGCATAAGTCAATAAATAACATTCAATTCCAAAAATATAACTCAAGCTAATAAGAAGGAGGAGAGTCACAAGAACCTCATTATTATACAATACAAAGGATTATTCAAAGTAAAGGTTGACATGTATATTAGGAGATGGGTCTAAATTCTAAATTTCTATGATATTTTGTGTTTTGAATCATTAATTTGATTAATTATGGTCAATTTGAATGGCCAAAAATTTCATACACTCCAACTGCCACATAAAACTCGAAATTCAAAACCAAATATTTTTAATGTATGATAGAATTGGGTTTACTATATAAGGAGAGAAAATTGGATTTAACTAACCAAAAATATGATGGAAAAAAGGGGTTCAATGTCCTATATAATATCCTCCACTATGGTTGTGAACAAAATTCTAGTCTAGTTTCAGCTTCCAAATCTTCCACTTCATCTTTAGCATCTTTCAATTTTTAAAGATTTTGGAAATTTTCTAGGAAAATACTTAAAGTTAGAGAATGAATAGGTAAATATGAGTCTTTTACTTGTGCTCAAGATGACTATTTTACTTGTGCTCAAGATGACTATTTTACTTGTTCTCAATTCTATGAGGAGATTGAAGTTAGTAAATGTCTTCCACACAGGTCTAAAACAGGGAAAATTTCATAGACTTAGTAAATTCCTTCTACACATCATGACTTTAAAATAGAGAAAATTTCATAGACTCAAGTCTTGAATAAGAAAAACACAACTTTTCATTGTCAAATATGCCAATATATAAGCCACGTTCAGGACTCAAGTCCCAACATGAACTGATTCACAGAAGAAAAAAGGTCATCTTTCCAAATGTAAAAGCAATCATTTTAACCTTAAAGGTTGAAATACAGTGCCAAATTTAATCAAACAAAATGAATTGAACACATATCTTGAGTCCAACCATGGTTGTCCCATAATTATTATAGATATATATGCACAATTCTGTTGATTATTTGGGTTGGTTTTCATTTATGTCAACCCTTGAAGAAATTATGGTAGCGAATTATGCTAGCACAAAGGTTTGGGTAATGTACCCAAGTTTGTTTGATGTATAATGATATGAGTTTTAATATATTTTAAGGTAAGACTATTATATATGTATATTACGTGTCATGACATTTCTGGTGGTATGTGGAACGTCACATAACTCCTCACGTTTAAAGAGTTATGGCCATGTGAAGTTGGAGAACCGTCATGAGTCATCTAGAAGCCCCAAAAGGTCAAAGTAGTCAAAGTGGTTGCAAAGAAGAAATTATTTAAACAATACTATTATAGATGGATATTACATGGCATTCCATTTCCGGTGGTATGTGGAATTTCATATAACTCCTCGCGGTTAAAGAGTTATACCCATGTGAAGTTGGAGAACCCTTTTGAGTCATCTAGAAGCCCCAAAAGGTCAAAGTAGTCAAAGTGGCTGAAAAGAAGAAATTATTTAAATAATAAAGTGAAGTGATAAGTGTACTATAAGTCAAAGTGGATACAAAAGAAATTATTTAAATAATAAAGTTAATGGAGAAATTACTAAGTGGACAAGTGGTTAGAATTGGGTTAGTCCTAAAATAAGGAAAGTGGTTTAAGATGGTTAGAAGGTAACCCCTTGAGGAAGCTACATAAAAGTATAAATAAGAGGCAAGGGTCTCTAATTTTAATTACACTTGAGCATATTGAATATCTATAAGTGACTGAGGTAATTGAAGGATATCTAAGACGAATTTGAGAGGTAAGGTGAAGTAAAGACGACCGAAATTCAAGGGAGGATAAATTATTTTGATGATGCTTTCTAAGGTATGTTATTTACAGGTCATCTCACCATTTTCAAAATAATTGTTTTCTATAATGATTCAGACCGCGAAATCTATAGGCCTTTGAGGAAACATATCCATGTAGTTGTGATAATTTTTTTATCTTGTGCAACGTTTTAGTTTTTGAGTTACACTCCTTGGAAAATAAGGTTTTTGGTTAGTCCTAAAACTAGTCTAAAACAGGTGTTTCGGGTAAAAGCATCATAACTTCTTCATAACAAATCCAAATTCAGTAATACCAAATGTATTGGTTATATTACAATCTATAGTAGTTTTTGTACCATTTTCAAATCCGTACAAAAAACATTATGTGTGGGGAACGCTCTACAAGTTCTATCTCTAGAATAAGACATAATTCAACAAGGTATGCCATTTTTTCTATAACTCCTTTTCTGAGAGGTTCCAAGAAGTGAAACCTGGAGGAATTGCATAAAATACATTGAAGAACATTGTGCACTATTTTCATATCTTTATTCATTACAGGTACATAGTTATGATTATTTCAATTTAGGATTGTGGACTAATCCAAAATTAGTCATGTGAGACTAAAGTAAAGTTTGATGAAAATGCTCGTCTCTTGTTGTTAAATTTAAGGAAGGTTTGAAGGTATGTGATCATATACACTAGTTCTTTTACAGAGTTACAAATCATATTTGGATGATGAATTTTATGAGGGCTTTTGGTTGAGGTACATGTTGGGTACATGGTTGAGACAAGTAGTTAACGAGTTGGCACATACATGAGGTGTATAGTTGATGATGTTGGTACATATTGATGAGTCATAGTTGATGAGTAGTTGATACATGATTGGTACATGGTTGGATGAACTTGTTTATGGTAATAGACATAGAAAAAATTGAATGGAAATCATATGGAGTATACCTTTCTGGTAGCCTTCTTTCTCAAACCAATCTTCTCAATACTGGAGTATGAGGATCTTCTTCTTATGATTCATGTTCTTCTATAGATTCTGATTCATCATCCTTTAAATCAAACTCTATTTTCTCTGGTTCTTCCTTACTTGGTAGGACTTCATGTTTAACAACATCCTTCATTTCTCTAAATACCACATCTCATCTCTACACTACCTTCTTAGTTTCTGGGTTCCAAAGATTATAACCTTTGAGACCATCTTTATATCCAATAAATATACATGTTTCATCCTTCTTATCTAGATTACTCTTGTTTTCCTTTGGAACATGAACATATGCATCATATCCAAATACCTTCAGATGTGTGAGAGAAGGTTTCTTACTAGTCCATACCTCTTGTGGAGTCATGTCATCCAACGCTGATGAGGGTGATTTGTTGACCAGGTAACATGCAGTACCCACTGCCTTTGCCCATAATTATTTCCCTAACCTGACACCACTGAGCATGGAACTTGCTTTGTCCATCAACGTCATGTTTGTCCTTTCTAAAACTCCATTATGTTGAGGTGTATATGGAGTATTATTCTTCATTATCTCTCCGCCATTATCTATCCTCAATACCTTAATTATTTTCTCTGTTTGATTCTCAGCAAGAGCCTTAAACAATTTAAACCTGTCAAAGACTTCAGATTTATTCTTGAGGAAATATATCCAAGTATTCCTCGAGAATTCATCTATAAATGAGACATAGTACACAAATTTTCCCAATGATGGGACTGAGACAGTTCCAAAAATATCACTGTGAAATAATTGTAAAATTCCTTCTTCCCTCATTGCACCAGAGGGGAATATTACCCAATTTTTCTTCCCATATACACAATGTTCACATAAATCAAAATCCAGAGAGCATTTAGACATACCTTCAACCATACCTTTACCGTGTAGTAGTCGAAGACCCTTCTCTCCAATATGCCCTTGTCTTTGATGCCACAACATAACATTTTCTCCAAAGACTGTAGGAGTTCTTTCTTCTTCAACTCCAATATAAAAAACAATGGAACTATTACACCCATCAATAATAGTGCTTCTTTGAAGCTTATACAGAGTTCCAAACTGAACTCCCTTCAACAACACCATTGCTCCTCGAACCATCCTGGAGATTTCCTTTTCAAATATTGTTTTTACCCCTGCATCGTCCATTTTTCTCACATGAATCAAATTTATGGCCAATACTGGGATGTCCAGAACACCAGGTAGTGTTCTAATCCTTCCATCTATGTTCCTCAACTTGATCTATCCTCAGCCTATGATTACGGTTTTCGAGTCATCACCTAGGAAAACATTACCTCCATCATACCTTTCATATTCGCAGAACCACTCCCTGTGGGGAGTCATATTAAAGGATGAACATGAGTCAACTAACCATGTCTCATGATCGGCATGTGTTCTTGAAGAATACAAGTACACATCCCCTCCTTCTTCCTTGGAGGTGTTTTCTCCTATAAAAGGAGATTCTTCAGATCCCTTCTTTTTCCCAACTTTGGATCTACAATGATTCTTGTAGTGCCCTTATTTTCCACATCTCCAGCATAGCTTTACAAACTTTCCGGGATATTTAGATCTACCCTTAGACTTAGATCTCCCACTTGAGAACTTACATCTATTTATTTTATAGGAGTGTCCTCTTGCAAATAATGCGTCTATGCTTTGTCCTTACATATTCTTTCGTCTCATCTTTTCCGAAAACAAGGATGAGACCACTTCATCAAAATTCAAGGAAGTTGTATTACTACCTATGGACACAACCAGACTATCCCACGAGTCTGGTAAAGAATACAGTAAACTAATACACTTATCTTCATCTGAAATTTTAATCTCAATAGATACTAACTGACTTACCACTGTATTGAAGACATTCAAATGCTCTGCCACTGCGTCTCCACCTCTCATCCTTAGGTTATACAACTTCTATCTTAGGAATAGTTTATTTACTAGGGACTTAGACTGATACAACTTCCCCAAATTATCCCACAAATCCTTGTTTGTAGCTTTCTCTGAAACATTTAGTAATATTAAATCTGAGAGACACAGTCGGATTTTTCTCTTCGCCTTCCAATCCAACTTGTACCAATCATCTACTTGAGTTCTTGTAGGTGTAGTACCTAGATCTACAACGATCCATTGATCTATGTCCACCAACAAATATTCCATCTTGAGCTTCCACAACTCAAAAATTTTCCCATTAAACTTCTCGATCTCCATTTTTGAATTGCTCGCCATTTCTTTTCACCTAAAAAATCAATACCACATATCTCTCACTGTAACAAGGCTTATCACAGTCCCGAGCCAAACCCTTGACCACAAAGGCGTCCCCCTGAAGCCAACAAAGCTCTGATACCAAATGTAGATTTTAAACTTGTACAATATTTACTGCAAACATATTTTCAGTAAAATAACATAAAAGATACAATGGCAAGTACAAACATTACACATAGATTTTTCCCCTGGAAACCCAAACCGGGAAAACCAACATATTTTATACTCATTCATAGTGATACATTGTTTACACTAAAATATACATATATGAGCCAAAGACATCCAAAACCCTAACCTAGTGACCTGGATTAGTCAAAAGCCTTAATTCCTTAACTAGAAATAGAAAACCATCAACAAAAAACCATGTGTCGAAAAACCACCCAACAATGGACACGAAAAACAAGGAAACACGAAAAAACAAGGAAACAATGTGACATGTTTCCTGAGGAAAAACAAAATTGCAGAGGAATTGTTGGACACACCAACCACACTGAGAGGGGGGGTGAATCAGTGTAGGGTTCTATTTCAAATTCTTTTCGAAAAATGCCTTCATTAGAAATCACCATTTACTCATCACTTATTACTGTCATTTATAACTAGTTGTATGCGAACATGTATTAACAACAGATAACAAAAACATATATCATCAATAATTCATCACCAAAAAGAGCACAAAGAACACAATATGTATGTACAATTTTATTTTTATTATGGACTACAATACTTGGGGTTTATCAACAACAATTGAATAGAGTATCAACTCCACAAGAGAACTAGCTCTGCAATGCAAGACTCAACTTACACAACCCAACACCAACTAAGTAGACGATTCAATTCTCAATAGTTACCAATATGTCAACAAGTACATGACATGTCAGTAGTGTATCATGCGTATGTACGTGCCCTACCAAAATTCATCTCCTGTATGTACATGGTGTGGCTCACAATAGCTTGTGTATGCCTCCTTAAGAACTAGGGTTTTTTTCTCTCCATGAAAAATCATATCTTATGCATCCTATGTCACATGCACTTCTGCCTTTCACTTTCCAATATGTACCACAACCAGTCACAACACATCTATGTTTCCCAACAGCTTACACATGCTCCTCAACCATACAATATGAATGTTAATTAAACATGTATAAGTAACCAATATACTATGGCAACCATATCAGTACTAAAAACATAGGAGTGTTGATCACTCAGTCAATTACCCAACATAACCATATCACAACAACCATACCAAGAATGTATTAATCATTCACCATACCATAAGCAAGAGTATCCATCAAAACAATCATGTAACCATACCAAAACTTATGTGGCAGATCTGAACACATAGAATGCAGATCTGGAACTTGCTTCAGACTTCGAGAACCTAGCACCATCTCTCACTCAAGTCTTCATGACTCTCTCCAACTATATGCAATTTGACTTCCTTCATCCTCTGTGTGTACTGCAACCCACATATGTATGCACCCTGGATCACTGCAGTTCGCATACTCCTTCAAAAACTAGGGTTTCTGAACTTCCAAAACTTTTGTCATCAAGATCTCAGACTTATGGAAACTTTGATGCATCCATGAGTACCTGCAATGACTCTCTCACTCAGAATAGATCTTCAATATATGCTCAAGAGATTATTAAACAAGACACCCTTGCTCTCTTATTTATATTCTCCAAGTAGCTTCCTTGGAAGCATCCACTTAGCCACTTTATCCACATATCCACTATGTCCACTTAGCCACTTTGTCCACATAGCCACCTTTTTCTGACTTTGTCCACTTAGCCACTTTGTCTATATATCCACTTGTCCACTTAACCCACTTTCCTTATTTTAGGGTTAACCCACTTATAACCACTTTCAATAATTAGAAAGTTCTCCATTACCTTTATTATTTAAATAATCCTCCTTGAATTCATCACTTCACTTTATTATTTAAATAATTTATTCTTTGTAAACACTTTGACTTCTTTTACCTTTTGGGGATTCTATCCAACACATGAGGGTCCTCAAACTTCACAAGGCCATAACTCTCTAACCGTGAGGAGTTATGTGACATTCCATATACCATCGAAAATGGCATGACAAGCACTATCCATATAGGATAGTTTCACTAACAAATTCATTGATATTTATCTCATTATTCCATAATTAAGCATTGGTTCTCTAACCATACTTCTAGGATAACTCAATCGCAAAGTGTCTTCCCATGAGGGATTTCACCATAAGGGGACCACTTTGGAGTTCATCCATTTGAATTTCCTATCAACTATGTCAAAACAACAATGATTCATATTTACATCAATCCAACTGGAATAACCCATGACATCAATGACAACATGATCCAACAGGCGCTTCCCCCGAACCCCCGTGCGGGGGGATTTCGCCCCCCTACATGCCCAATGCAATGTAGACACTACTACTCATGCAAAGAATATAACACATACCCAACACTTGCATGGCCTCTAGATCATAAATGACTTGATTATATATGTCTTCATGCTCTCTTTCCCTCCATTCAATCACCATTATATAGGGTTGAATAAAACAAAATGTCAAAAACTTACTTTTTTCCATAAAAATGGAGTTGTATGCGCTTTATAGTTTAGATATTTGTGTATATATGAATTTTTAGTTAAGGAAAGGTGTGTGTAGGGCCAATTGTACACACCCCATGCCAAAGTAGGGCACATACAAGTTCTCCCTTGAGTAAAAATTAATAAAACCACATTAAATTTGACAAAATAATGAATTTGTATGGATGAAAATGGAGTTAAGGATGAGCTTTCTTGTCTTGTCCATACAACACTCAATTATGTTGCTCGTAGCTCCCATAATCATCCAACAAATATCAATGGTTTTTGCACTAAAATCACTATGTGGGTAAAATTTTCAAATGGTATGGTAAAAACTTGAAGTTTTTACTGTTTAACATAATTTATTTATCCACTTTATTAAGCTATTTTACCTTGGTTATGATTTTTATTTGTAATGGAATAAATTTCCAGTGTAGATGATTCTTACTGATGCAATTTTCAAGGAGGATGACATACTAAGGTGTTTTTTCTTCCATTTCAATCCATTTCTTGACTCTTAGCAGATAATTTTTTCACTCACTAGAATATAGGGTAGGGCATTTTCCACCTTGCATATTGCATATTTAGTGACGATTATACATCTTCCTTAGGGTCAATCTCACTTACTAGAGACACGAAATTTTCCATTATGATTATAAGTGTCATATTGTTTGTGGTAGAGCCTACCACTCATGGGAATCCTAGATAGCACCTTATTTTTCCTTTTGGTGCCCATGCTGAAGTATCTTCATAGGATCAGGAGTCTTATTTGGACCCGCCATGACATTTCATCGAAACCTCATATTATTCTCAATGTTTTTCTAGCTATTACCCATAGGAATCCCATAAATTTGTGTTTAGTTGTAACCACATTGCATATTTATCACTTGCG
The DNA here is from genome assembly GCA_010110895.2 of Picea sitchensis. Taxonomy (NCBI): domain Eukaryota; kingdom Viridiplantae; phylum Streptophyta; class Pinopsida; order Pinales; family Pinaceae; genus Picea; species Picea sitchensis. The sequence continues at coordinate 41,343 of SNQJ01S0069809.1, read as the reverse complement.
CTTTTGAGCCTAATCCCAACTTCATCTTGTTGTTTCTTATCCTCTTTCTTATAAATTCTCATTTGTTGTTAGCCTTGCAATCTTTGTCTTTGCTACTTGAAACCTATATCCATGGAGGAAATATTCCCTTGAGTGTCCATATTATACCTGTTTTTCTTTCCATTGAGCATAGGTATGTTCCTTGCGCTTAGAACTAGTTTGCTTTCCCGCAACACTTGTTTCCTCCATTTTACTATAGAATTGTTTTATTTATTTTTAGGTTTCTAATATGAAAACGAAAAAAAGAAAATAATAAAAAAGAGGATTGGAAAGAGTCTTCTCTTCACTATTTTGGAAGTATTCGAGTCACCCTTGAATAAAGCACAATTTTTTGAGTCTGTGTCTCAACAGATTGGGTTTAGTACATTTTTAGGAAGTTGAAGAAATTACATAGAGTTGTTACTCCTCCGTCTGGTCATTATTCTAGACACTATGGAGAGTCTGTTGATGCCTCTTGTGTCACAGACTTATGTCATCATTCATCTTTCAGTCCATGCTTCCTAAGTCACTTTATTGTGTCATGTTTTTGTTCAAGGGAATATTTAGCCTATGTTGGTAATTCCTAAGAATTCATGACTTTGGAAGTCGGCCTTCCCGTATATCAAGTATTTTTTAGAATCAACAATAATCTTTTTCTGATATAGATGCTAGTATGGAAGGTCCCCATTGACTTCCTGCTATCGGGTCAACTCTTATCGACTAAGACACATTGCTATAATAGTTTTACCTATAGTCACACCTTGTCCATATTTGCATCATCGATAGGTTACTGTGTGCTTAACATATGACATTCCATCATTGGTCACTGAATAAGTAGTTTCCCTTGTGTTCAACACCATGAACATTATTCACACATTGGGTTGCATGCAGTACCTTGGATTCCATTTGACCCCATTGGTGGTTTCCTTACCTCTGTCAGTGATTTTCATTATTGGTTGTTATTCATAGAGTCACTTTTGTGCACTATTCCATTTGGTGCATGTGAGAGACATACTCTATTGTGGGTCATTTCAATATTTTGTATGAGTTCTTCCAAATCTTTGTCCTTATGTTGTTCCTCATGTTGGATGATGGGGGATTCCTTAATTCTCTCCTTCCAACATAATATCTCTTCCTATATACTTCAACACAGATTCTTCTGGTATAGGGATCTAGAGTCATTATTATTACCTTGGGGATTGTATTCATTGGTAGAAAGTTCCCTCATTATTGGCAATGGGAATACATCAATGTCCTCTAATTTATAGAATCGCAAGTGTTCATCGTCATCTCTTTTATTAGCACTTGCAAGAATGTACTAGGTACCTTGACACCCATTATCATCATAGTTGGGTTGTATCACCTTTGTTAACGATATGCATCAATGACAGGTAATCAAATAGTGTCTCATTGTGCTCGAGTTCAACACATCTATTCACATAGTGTAGACTCATACCATTGGTGGTTGATTTGAAGACCTCGGGTCTATGGTAGAATCACCACTTTTATGTTGTTTCCTAAGTTGCATTGGATAGCACCACTTCCACTTTATGATATTGGTACTTGTAGGGGATCATTCTTTTCATCTCTTTTTCCCAAATATCCTCCGTTGATTTTGAGACATAGACCCACTGTGTATATTTTTCATGTCTATGATATCCTTTGACATGGATCCACTATGTATTCATTTTTGTGGCTATGATAGTTGTTTATATATATATATTTCATGGATCCATAGTGTACTTGATTTGGTAGCCTTCCTTTTGTTAGTCCTGAGGATGGGTATGCTTACCTTGGGAAAAGAGTACTCTTCGTTGTTTCTTGTAATGTACCTGAGCCCACTACATCCTTACCTCCCATATTTGTAATGTATTTTGGACATTAGTTTCTCTTTTGACTTCACACATTAGAGGGGCATCTGTTATAGCATCAATTTCCACCACATATGCATTGATGGCATGTTTTTCCTTTCCCTTTCCTCCTATGGATTATTAAAAAAACATTATTTTTGGACATGTACATGCCCTACCAGCTATGTGTTATAATATTGTATATTACCATGACATTCACATAAATACTACATTATAAGCTCAACACACACATACTCACGAAAGAAGAGAGTAATTGGAAAGGTTAACCAATCCATCATTTATGTAACATCCCGCTCTGGCGCACCGAGAACACTTATTATTTGAGGACACTTGCTCGCAAGTGATCTGGACCCTTTATGATGTTAGACCTATGATATTTGATTATGATGTGATTGACAGATGACTTGATGTGTCACTATTTGATGTAGACAGGTGCTATTGACTCAGTTGGATTGAGTGTGCAGGGTCTTTGACCTTGAGGATGCAGAGGCATCGGTAGAACCCCTTGGACTCCGGACTGAGTCAGGGAGTGTGCTTTTCGGTTGATATGTTTATTATGATGTTTCATTTGATTGA
>SNQJ01S0069809.1:28209-38868 GCA_010110895.2 Picea sitchensis | reverse complement strand
CTTTATTTTACATTCTTGTAATTACTTATGTATTTATCCTTATTACATATATATTCCTATATTTATTTATGTATTAAAGTACGATGATTATTACAAGGGCCTAAGAGGTGTTGAGATCAATTCCTACTTCCAAAATTTCCCTTTCTTTTCTATTTTCCCAACTTCTTTTTTCCATTTCTTTTCCCTCTTCTATACCTACCCTGATTTCCATTTTCTTTTTTGCGTCTTTTATCCCTTTCTAGTTACCATACTTGGTTGCATTTCAAAAATCACGGGTTTGCGGGTAGGTGGAATTCTAAGTGTTCATCCCCATCCATGTTCCTATTGTTGATTAAGGTTGGTTGTCATTGATATCAACCCTTGAAGAAACCCCGTAGCACAAAGGTTTGGGTAATGAAATAAATATTGTTCAATGTAAATATGAATCATTATTGTTTTTTCATGGTTGATAAGAAGTAAATATGGATGAACTCCAAAGTGGTCCCCTTATGGTGAAATCCCTCACAGGAAGACGCTTTGTGGAGCAAGAGAACCCATGCTTAATTGTGTAATAATGAGATGAAGGAAAGATAATTTGTCAGGGAACATATCCTAGATGGATAGTTATTATCATTTCATTTCCGATGGTATGTGGAACGTCACATAATTCCTCACGGTTAGAGAGTTATGGCCATGAGAAGTTGGAGACCCCAGGTTTGGGTAATCATCCCCATCCATGTTCCCATTAAGTTGGATTACAATTGTTGTCATTGGATATCAACCCTGAAGAAACCCCAGAAGTAATGTGTTGTTTGGGTAATGAATAAATATTGTTCAAATGTAAATATGAATCATTATTGTTTTTCATGGTTGATAAGAAGTAACATGGATGAATCCCAAAGTGGTCCCCTTATATGAAACCAATGAAGACGCTTTGAGGAGCAAGAGAACCCATGCTTAATTGTGTAATAATGAGATGAAGGAAAGATAATTTGTCGTGGAAACATATCCTAGATGGATAGTTATTATCATTTCATTTCCAGTGGTATGTGGAACGGCCACATAATTCCTCACGGTTAGAGAGTTATGGCCATGAGAAGTTGGAGACCCCAGTTTGGGTAATGGACCCAAGTTTGTTTTGATGGGTAACGGTATGAGTTATGATATATTTTAAGATAAACTATTCTATATGGATATTACATGTCATTCCATTTCTAGTGGTATGTAGAATGCTACATAAATCCTCACGGGTTTGAGAGTTATGGCCTACCGTTGGAGGACCCTCATGTCATCTAGAAGTCCTTCCAAACAACAAAGTAGTCAAAGTGGTTTCAGCGAAAGATTTTAAAAGGTAATAATAAAGTGAAGTGATGATGTATTATAATTCAAAGGAATAAAAATAAATTATTTCAATAATAAATTTAATGGAGAAATTAGAAGTGGACCCAACCCTCAAAAAAGGAAAGGGCCAAGGACCTAGAAGATGTTTTAAGGAAGCTACTTGAGAGTATAAATAAGACTTAAGGCTCTCTCTATTTGAATCGTTAATTTGATAATATTGAATATCCATATGTGTCCGAGGTAACCAAGGATATCTAAAGAAAAATTCGAAAGAAGGTGAAGAAAAGAAGGCCGAAATGCAAGGAAGGATAAATTTTGATGGTGCTTTCTAAAGTATGTTATTTACAAAGTCATCTCACCATTTTCAAGCGCAAACCTTTTTTCTATAATGATTCAGGGACTGTGAAATTTCTATGCAAGTGAGAAAACATATCCAAGTATCTGTGGTAAAAAAATTCATCTTGTGGTTCATTGTATTTTGAGTTACACCGCATGGAAAATAGGGTTTGTGGCTAGTCCCGGAACTAGTCAAAATCGTGTGTTTCGGTAAAAACGTCATAACTTCTTCATAACATATCCAAATCTCAAGAGACCAAATTTTTTGGTTAGGGTATATTATGTGGTATTCTTTGTAATAGTTTCATATCAATTCATCAAAAATTTCATGTGGGGCACGCTCTAAAATTTCACTCTCTAGAATAAGCTTGAATTAATCAAGGTATGCCATTACAAACCTTCCAAGAGGTTCCAACAGTGACACTTGAGGACTGCATAAACAATATTGAAGAAAATTGTGTATCTATTTTAGATCTTTATACATTACAGGTTCGGGTTTACTACTTCCAAGTTAGGTTGTTGACTAATCCAAAACTGGGTATTTGAGACCAAAGAAAAGTTTGATGAAATGCTAGTCTCTCTTTGTTTTTAAAATTTAGGAAGGTTTTGCAAGAATGTGATCATACACCAGGTCTACAAATCATGTTTGACGATGAAATTGATGAGGGCTTTTGTTGTGGTACATGCTGAGGCATGGCGGAGACAAGTAGTTGATGAGTTGGTGCACATACATGAGGTGGGTGATGATGATGTTGGTACATATTGATGGAGTCATAGTTGATAAATATTATCAATACGATTGGTACATAATTGGTACATGGTTGGATGCACTTGTTTATGGTACAAGTTGATTACGTGTTGGTGTATGGTTGATGCACTTGTTTATCGTATTGGTTGATTACGTTGGTACTGATGCACTTGTTTATGGTAAAATTCGATTATAGGTTGATGCATGGTTGATGCATGTCTCGTGATGGTATTGGTACAGTTTACAACGGTATATCTCACGCTGATAGTGTGGATACGGGTCTACTCATTCTACTTCTACTTCAAGTGGCAAGACGGGGCAAGGACAAAGATTGTAGACACGGCTGTAAGCCGAGAACATGGGGGTTGTAGCCTCGGTTGCAGCCGTGAGAACTGGAAGTTGAGCCTCAGTTGTAGCCCCGAGAAACCAGTTGAGCCTCCTTCCAGCTTGCAAAATTGAAAACAAAATATACCTAATGAATGTAATTCTTCAAGACATATAAGAAAAAGCATTATGTGGTTTTCTCCGATTTGGTTTCCATGTAAAAACTAGTGTAATTGTATGTGTGTGATTGTTTATTTCTTATTGCTCATTATTGATAAGAATTCTACATTGATATAACATTTGAGAAAGAAAAAGGATGGTACTGCCACAGACTCACCCCCTCTCGGCAAGAATCCAAACTGGTATCTGAGCAGGTTCCTTCAAGAATCGCTTTAACCACTGAAAGGTAGGATCATGGAGAGTACCAACTCTCTAGATAAAAATGGAATACCATAGTTTGATGGACATAAGTATTCTTTTTGGAGCATAAGGATGAAGACATATATACAAGCACTGACTTCAAGTTTGAGAATCAATTGTAGATGGATACACACGCCACCCACCAACAAATGACAAAGAAATGAAAACATCCTGCGGAGAATAATTCCAAAGCCATAAATGCACTTTTTGAATGGTCTCGGTGATACAAGATTCACCAAAGTTGCACACATTGTAAATCGCTAAAGAGATTTCTAGGACAAGCTTCCAAAATATTTATGAAGGAGATTCAAAAGTCAAAGATGTCAAACTTTGCTGCAGAGGTAAGTTCCAACAACTTAAAATGAAGGAAGATGAAGATATCATACTACTTTACAAGTCGATGAAACATTGAATACAATCATAAGATTGGGAGAAATCAAAGAATCCGTGAATTGTTCAAAAATGTACCTAAGATCTCTTCCTATGAGATTCAACCCCAAGATATCAACACTAGAATAAACATTGATCTAAAATCAATAAGCATGGACAACTACATGGAATCTTCAACAACATATGAGATGAGAACTGAACAGAAAATCCATATGTAAAAGAAGCGTCCTTCAAAGCATCCAAGACTTAAAAATAAAAGGAACAAGAAGAATATAGCAGCCACAGCCGTATTATCCTAAGATGATGAAGAAGTAGCCAACTTCACAAAAGACCTAACAAGGGAACCAACGGTAGGTACAAAGGTAAAGCTTTCCCTTTAATTTCTTTTAATTGTGATGGTGTTGGCCATTTCATAACAAATTCCCTCATAATAAAAAGAGAAATGATGAAGGTTACCAAAAGGAAGACAAGCATATAAAGGTAAAGAACTACAAAGAACGCTTTCAAGAAAAACTTTGCACTAAAGAAGACATCTCATCATCAAATGAAGATGAAGTCAAGACAAAGTGAAATAGGGAGAGTTCTATTCATGGAAAGAGAAGAATCTGATAAATAAGACCCTCAAGAAGAATATGAAGAATCATATGAAGAAGAAATTGAAGAGGCGTAAGTTGAATTCTAGAAGAATTAATGAGTGCCATAGAAGTTAATAAAAGAGAAAAAGAAGAAAACAAGAAACCATGCGAACTAGATAAGAAAAAAGACACTCAAGAACTAGAACAAATGATCACAAAATTGAAGGTTCAAATAGAAAGATAAAATAATTGAAGAAGCAATCAAAGAATAGCTAGAAGGAAAAGGACAGGATTATTGGAAACCTAGAAGCAAGAGATTGTCACACTAAGAAAGGATATTCAAAAGAAAAAATATGCATTAGCTCAAAGTTCGATGACATTATCAACAATGAAAATTCATCTTGACAAGTCCGCACTTGGATACAATCACGTAAAATGGGATCAATCTCCAAAACAACAGCAAGAAACAAAATCCAAAAAAGCTATGCGTAAAACAACAAAGGATAAAAAGATATACAAGGAAGATTACAAGGACACTCCTCCACCAAGAAGATCTAGATTTCAGAATCAACAATGCATAGATAGGCCTTAAGAAGAAGAAAGATTCATAAGAGCACCTCCTTCATAAGATCTTCAACCACCGCATCAAACTATATTTTTGGTTTATGTTATGCATGTAATAATTTTGGACATAAAGTTGTAAATCATGCATCTAACAATGTGGGACAATAACTACTTTGAGAGCCATACACAAACAAGTTATTCAAGAAGACCTAGGTGAAACATAGAAAGAGTGGACGATGTTTGAATCTTTGAGCACCATGGAATGATATTAAACAACAATTTTGGACACATGGCCAAAATTGCGGAATGACAGCCCCTCCTAAAGAAACTCCTCAAACAGCTCACAAACAAGAATCTCATAAAATGAGATGGATAAGAAAGCAAGATAAAGATAGCAATGAAGAATGCACAGCCTCTCCAACCCTAAAATGTAATAAATGTGGTTGGTATTTTGACAATGGATGCTAAAAACACATGATAGGTGATAGAGACAAGTTTTACATTACTAAAAGGAAAGAGATGGATCGGCCTCTTTTGGAAATGATGATTTATCCAAAATCATTGAAAAGGCAATACCAATTGGGAACAAGAATGAAAAGGCGTAAAATGTTATACTAGTAGAAGATAAGAAACATAATACTATGTGATTCAAATGTGTGACCAAGGTCAAAGTTACTTTCGATTCACAAAGTGTGAGATAAGAAAAGAAGGTTCAGGAAATTGGTCGCTACAACAAGAGCTTCAAGCAACATATATGTATAAGCCAAATTGGAAATGAAAAGTGTTGTCTAGGAAAGGAAGATGAAAGTTGGATTATGGTAATGTAAGAATGGTCACATGCATTTTGATAACCTTGTCAAAGTCAACAAAAGAGAAGGGCCGAGAAATGCCCCGTGATCACTTAAAACCAACAACACTTTTATGCAAGTATTGCCAACAAGGAAAGCAAACAAAGACTGTGTTCAAATCAAAAGGAATATTCAACAACAAAACCACTGGAAATTGTGTATATTGATCTAGTTGTACCAACTACAAACAAAATGATTAAAAGGTGAGAGATACTCTTTATGTTATTAGTTGATGATTATACAAGAATGAATGCAGTTTACTTTTCTCAAGAACAAATCATAAGCTTTTTGAAAATTTCAAGATCTACAAGAAAAATGGTTGAAAATGAGATGGATTCAAGAATCAAATGCTTAATATCGTGAGCAATGGAGGAGAATTCACCTTCAAGGAACTTATGGACTGAATAAAACAATCATGGATTAAAAGACAATTCTCCATCAAAGGGACACCCCAATGCATCGAAGTTGTTGAAAGAAAAGAACATGACAAAGACAAGAAATGGCTCCTCAACAATGATAATGGATTCAAAGTTGACATATATTTTGGAAAACAAGAAGTGCATACAACAAGCCACATTCAAAATAGAGAGAACTTTTAAAACAAAACTGATTAAACCCCCATGTGAGCTATGGAAGGGAAGACCAAGAAATGTGAAGCACTTCAAAGTTTTTGGAAGAAAATGCTACATCAAAAAGAGAGAGAAGATGGAATAATGGGAGAGTTTGACTCTCGTGGGGGACAAATGAATTACTCTGTTGGTTACTCAAGTACAAGGGAAAGCATACAAGTAAGCTACAATATAACATTAAACAAAGCTGTGGGAGTTGAATCAATGTAGCAATTCAATGTTCGCATAAAAATACCTAATCAAAGAAAGAAGAAAACAACCAATGGAAACAACTTCAGTTGTAAGAAGATGAAAAGAAGAAGAAAGATGAAGATGAAGATGAAGAGAATCAATGTATGAAGAACAAGTCTAAATAAGCATTCCAAAGACACCTAGAAAACTAGTACAAAAGAATCATCCTTCGTGATCGATTATTGAAACAAAGATGTAGGAGTTTAATTCAAGAAAAATCTGTTCACTAGAACAAACACACCTAAAGACTCTTATTTACAATTGAACCAAACTATTTTGAAGAAGCTAAGGAATAATTTCTGAATAAGGTCATGGATGAAGAATTGGATCAAATAGAGAAAACTGACACTTGGGAATTGGGTCCTAAATCAATTCAAAGAATAAGAAATGTGATCGGCACAAAATGAGTTTTCGTGAATAAATTGAATGAAGATGGATGTGTTATAAGGAACAAAGTTAGATTCTGCATGTAAAGGATATGCACACATTGAAGTTGAACTCCGAATTTTGAAGAGACATTTTCCCGAGCCTTAATGGAAGCACCCGCTTTCTTTTATCTTGCTGCATGCTCCAAAAATGTTAAAGTATACGTGATGGACAAAATCAGCTTTTCTCTCGAATGGGGAACTTGAAGAAGAAGTCTACTTTGAGCAACCGTAAGGATTTCAATTGTCGAGAACACGACTATGTGTGTAAATTCAAAGAAGGTCTTGTATGGTCTAAAACATGCTCCTACAAAGATGGTAGTCTAGACTAGATAAGTATCCAGTGTGGTTCAGAAAAAGAAGGGCGTGACAACCCTACATCAAGGTAAGTCAAGGTAATATTTTATTAATTGAACTTTATGTTGATGATATTATTTTGGTAGTGATGATGACAAAAGTTAATCCAAAATTTGCAAAGACATGGCTAAAGAATTTGAAATGTCGCTGTTGGAGAACTATCCTTATTTTTTGGAACTTCAGATACGTCAAGGCAACTAAGGAATTTTTATTTCAAACCAAGTATATTAGAGAAATGCTAAAGAGGTTCTCAATGGAAGATTGCAAACCAATTATCATCTCATGCAAAACCAATTGCAAGTTGATAAAGATGATGATTCAAAGTCTACAAATTAGAGGCAATATAGGTCATCGATTGGTAGTCTACTATATGTGACATCATCCGCATCATATGTAATGTAGGCAGATGGACAGTGGCACAATTTCAAGCAACACCAAAGGAATCACATGTATTAGCGTGAAAGAGGATCTTCGATATCTCAAAGGAACAAAAAGAGTTTGGATTATGGTATCCAAAAGGAAAAAGATATATCATCACTTTTATTGCCTACATAGATGCATATTTGGCATGTTGTATTGATGACCAACGAAGCACCAAGTAGAACGCAGTTCTACCTCTAGGTGAGTGTTTGGTATCATGGCTAAGAAATAAACAATCATCGATATCTCTATCTATAGCCGAAGAATAATATATTGCAAAGAACAACATGTTGTACACATGTCCTTTGGATGAAACAAACTTTGGATGATATACGTGCTGAGTATGATGAGCCCATTCCAATATATTGTTATAATACAAGTGCCATCAGTGTGTCAAAAAACCCGGTGATGCATTCTAAGATGAAGCACATTCCAAACAATTATCACTTTCTACTCTGAACAAAGGCAAGTAAAAGAACATCGAGTTGAGTATGTGGGAACAAAAGAACAAGTATCAAACATCTTTACAAAACCACTCACTGTGAAGCCCTGAATATTTTATACCAAAGACTTGGATTATTTCTACTCCAATAATGAATTCTTTTTGAATTCTTTTTGAATGCTTATCTTATATGTCTTACATGTACACCAGGAAGCACCATAAGAGGACAACAGCTCGATTGAAAGATACCTTTTTCCATTGATGACAAAGGGGGAGATTTATCGTGATGCAGAGGACAAAAGGCATGGTTCCGTGGGGAGCATGAGTGGTAAGGATTTCAAGATTGCATCAAAGTGTTGCCATCAATGCCACAAAGGAGGATGATTGTTGATTAAGGTTATCAAGCCATTGATAACCCTGAAGAAAGCCATGTAGCACAAAGGTTTGGGTAATGGACCCAACATTTTTTTATGTAAATATGACTCATTATTTTGTCATGGTTGGATAAGAAGTAAATATGGATGAACTCCAAAGTGGTCCCCTTATGGTGAAAGCCCCTCACAGGAAGACACCCTTTGTGGGAGTAAGAGAACCCATGCTTAATTGTGGAATAATGAGGACAAGGAAAGTGAATTTGTTAGGTAAAACATCCTATATGGATAGTGATTGTCGTTTCATTTCCGCTGGTATGTGGAACGTAAGCCACATAATTCCCTCAATGGTTAGAGAGTTATGGCCGCAGAAGTTGGAGACCCCTGGGTTTGGGTAATGGACCCAAGTTTGTCTGGATGGGTAACAATATTATTTATGATATATTTTCAATTAATACTATTCTATATGGATAGTACATTTCATACATTTTCCAGTGGTATATAATCCTCACATAATCCCTCTAGTTTGAGCATTATGGCCTTACTTAAGTTGGAGGACCCTCTATGTCATCTAGAAGTCCCAAAAGATCAAAGTAGTCAAAGTGGTTTAAGAGATTTTAAAAGGTAAATAATAAAGTGAAGTGATAAGTGTATTATAATTCAAAGTGATTAAAAAATAAATTATTACAATAATAAATTTAATGGAGAAATTAGAAGTGGACCCAACCCTAAAATAAGGAAAGTGGGCCAAGTGACCTAGAAGATGTTTTTAAGGATGCTACTTCTTTAGAGTATAAATAAGAGGCAAGACTCTCTCATTTGAATCACACTTCTGATCATATTGAATATATATATGTTTCTGAAGTAACCAAGGATATCTAAACCAGAATTTCGAGTGAAGGTGAAGAAAAAGAAGGCTGAAATGCAAGGAAGGATACCCTTTTGATGGTGCTTAAGGTATGTTATTTACGTGCCATCTCACCATTTCGCCATAACTTTTTATATAATGATTCAAACCTGTGGAAATTTCTATGAAAGTGAGAAACATATATCCATGGCCCATGGTAAAAATGTAGCTTGTGGTCGTTAGCTTTGGGAGTTACACCCATGGAAGATAGGGTTTGTGGCCTACCTTGAAACTAGTCAAAATCAAAGCCTCGTCCATCACATCATAACTTCAGATAACAGTTCCAAATTCAGTGAGAAAAAATACGTTGGTTAGGGTATAGTCTTTAGTATATTGTCTAACAGATTTACGTCAATTCATCAAAAAAATTGTGCGGTGCACGCTTTACAAGGTCTCTCTAGAATAAGAGAGAATTTACTCGCGTATGTCATTGTTACTATAAATCCCTATGAGAGGTTCAAGTAGTGACACTGGAGAACGTAAGCAAGACATTGAATAAAAATTGTGTATCCTGTGATCTTTATACATTACAGTTCAAAGTTATGATTACTTCAAGTTAGGGTTGTTAACTAATCCAAAGTAGGTATGTGAGACTAAAGAAAGTTTGATGAAAATGCTAGTCTCTTTGTTTTTAAAGTTAAGGAATAGGTTTGTAGGAATGTGATAATATATACAAGGTCTATTAAAGAGCTATGAATCATGTTTTGATGATGAAATTGATGAGGATTTTGGTTGTGGTACATGTCGGAAAGTATTATGGTTGAGACAAGTAGCTCATGAGTTGGCACACATACATGAGGTGTATAGTTGATGATGTTGGTACATATTGATGAGTCATAGTTGATGATTAGTTGACACATGATTTGTACATACTTGGTACATGGTTGGATGCACTTTTTTATGGTAAAGGTTGATTACAGGTTGGTGCATGGTTGATGCATTTGTTTTTGGTACAGGTTGATTATAGGTTGGTGCATGGTTGATGCACTTGTTTATGGTACAGGTTGATGCATGATTGATGCATGGTTCAGATTTTTTAGTACAGGTTTATAACGGTATATCTCACAGTGATAGTGTGACAGTGGTTTCATCATTCTACTTCTACTTCAGGGTGGCAGGACAGGGCAAGGACAAGTGGTTGTAGCCACCTTCCGGTTGTAGTCGGTGAACATTGGGGATTGTAGCCTCATTCTGGTTATAGCCAGAGAATTGGGGAGTTGGAGCTTCCCTGAGGTTGTAGCCTAAGAAACAAGGGGGTTGGAGTCTCCTTCCAATTGCAGCTGGAAAACAAAGGAAGTTGGTGCTTCCAATGAATGTAATTCTTCAAGACATGTAAGAAAAAGCATTCCATG